>VZRO01007267.1:632108-657747 GCA_013397915.1 Daphoenositta chrysoptera | reverse complement strand
GGGCCGGACCCCGCCGCCGCCGCCGAAACTCAGGAGTCCCCGCCCCGAGCGGGGCCGGCCGGGGAGGGGCCGGGATGCCCCTGTCCCGGCCCGGCGGGGGCTGCGGGACGTAGCGGTGCTCGCCCGAAGGCGGCCCGAGGGGTGCTCCGCGCCCCGGCGGGGGCAGTGCCCGGTACGAACGTGGGGCACCTGTGTAGCCACAGGTGCGTGTCAGCGGGCCTGAGAGTGGACAGAGCCCCCCGCCCTAACTATTGTATCAGCCCGTCTCTGTAGCATGGAAGTGTGCTAACTTGTTGATGTACGTTCACATTGTACACTGTAATGTCACGAGGTAGTGAAAGTTTACTGGAGATTTGGGGACTGTTCATGTTGAAGTCAAACAAAAGGACAGCCCCGCCCTGGAAGTAAGGACTTTGCTTCTTGTAAGGTTAGAGCTGCCTGTGGAGGATAAAGTGTTTTGGACTGCCAAGATAACACCAGCATCCTAGCTCCTCTGACATATCTTTGAAAACCCTCCCCAGTATCGTCTGGCAGTGCAAATAAGTAACTCCAGCAAGGTTGACTCTAGGGACATCTGGATCAAGAGACAAGCAAAAATAGACCTGCTTTGGAAAGTTTTACTATGATTAGTAACCAGTGGTATGGCTGTTAGTGAACAGTTAAATCATGCTGGACCTGAACGTTTGAAGGGTTTCAGAAGCCTGTGTGAAACATCAGTTGTGGTGCCCTAATTTGGCTGCAACACCTCGTGCTTATGAGTAACTCTTTTAAGTCTATACTTTGCCTCCTGGCCTCTCTCCTGGGTAGTCACACAATCCTGCTGATCTTCATGACACATCCTTGGTTTCACGTGTGAAGGAATGGATCTGCATGAGCTGAGAGGCAGTGCAGGGGACAGGTGTCCTGCTCATCTCAGTGGGAGCACGCGAGGCCCCGCATTTGTTTTGCAAGGGGACACACAATGCAGAACTATAAAGTGCGCAGCTGGGCTTTGGTCCTAAGCCACAACCCTATGGCTAAGGCATGAGCAGGGAGTGGTGGTTTGTGGGATTTTCTGAAGCAGGAGTGCAGGTGGGGAGCAGGGTCTGTGGAGGCAAGCTCTGTGGGAACAGGGACAGGGGTGATGGCAACCAATTTGCAACCCAGTGAGTAATAAATACGTTCCGAGATGGGATATGCAGGACATGGATGCATGACTATTCCCCGTTTCTTTGCCAAGTAAGGAAGAGGGGCTGTGACCCTTGTCTCCTGTGAGCAGTACTGTGCTTCCTGTGTCCCTGCCTTGGCTGCTGGCAAGGGAGAGACTTGCTGCACCACGTTCCTTATGGTGTCCTTTCCTAAGCAGCAGGCTGCACTACTCCTCTCTGACCTCTCATGTCTCTTCACAGCCTGGAGCAGAGCCAGAGCTGGTGGCTGCTGGGGGAACAGGTCAGAGAGGAGCACTGGCAGAAGTGGAGCATGCCAGCAGCCAAGCAACCAGACCTGCTGGCAGCAGGATGGAAGAGCTGCATGTGGGAAGATAAGGGAGGGAGCAATGATCTGTCTGGAGAAGTGGCATTTCAGTGTGGCTCCAAGCATAGATGCACTGACAGGTGAGGTACATGATTGCTGCCATTTAAACATCGCTGTTCTTTTTTTAGGTAAACTATCCTTCTGAATTAGGTTAAAGCAATGGTTGTTTTAAAACATCATAAATGTAGACTCCTCTCAGAAGAGTGTGTCAGTCCAACCTGCCATTCCTGTAGCAGCAGGGTGGCTCCTTTGTCATAAACTAAGTCAAACCAGGGCCTGACAGAGATGAAAACTAACTCAAAAAACCACTATCTGGAGCAGTTTCCTAATAGACCTGGACACCTTTGTTGTGGCCATCCTATTTTTTGATCAGCTTTCAGCCAACATGGGACAGCCTTGGGTGTTTGCCGCAGGGAAGCAAGTTGGCTCTGGAAGTGGATCTTTCTGACAACCACACACTTTTTCTGTTTCCACCCCGTTTTGGTGGCTCACGAATGGATCAGACAAGCCTTGGTGCTCGTGTAAGGAAGGAACACATTTATGAGGGCAAAGGGAGAATGTAACTGCACCAGTCATGACTGACATCAACTTAAGAACAGGTACCTGGCTCCATCCGTGAGCATCACCTGGAGTTCATCAGCAAAAGGTCACTTGGGCTGTCACAGGGCTGCCTGTGCATCACTTTGTTCCTCCATGTGAAATGGCAACTTTCATATGGAGGACGAAGTAATGCTGCTGCTCAGGTAAGAGAGGTTTTAGACATACATCAAAAACATTAAATGCAGAACATTAAATGCACAAAATTCTTAGCACAAATGTTCTTTTAAGCTCTCAGCACCTAGTCAATAAATAATGGTATGTGAAGGTCCTGTTAAAATATAAGTTTGTGTATGTATGGCTATGGAGAAAATCTTGAAGGCAGGTTCACTCCAAAAGTATAAAGTGCAGAAATACATTTTAAAACTCTCTCTTGAAGTTTAATCCTTGAGAAATCAAAGCTTTCCTAAAAGCTTGAACAATGCATACTCAGATAAAAGAGGTCTACCTGACCAGAATAGAAACCACAAGGTCTTTCTTGGTTTTAGCATCAGAGGTTCATTTGTTGTTCTTCTCTCATGGTGTAGTTTCAGCAAAAAGCTCAAATACTTGAATCCAGCCACTCTTCTTGTCATCACTGAGCTGTAACTATTAAGTGCTGACCTTGTACAAAATATTCCCTTCCTTAGAAAGCTGATAAGCCCCAATTTGTGGGCATGCTGGGAGTGGTCCTAATAAAGAACAGTTCACTAATTTAACTCAGTGTTTTCCTTTTGTGTTTTAACAAACAACTGAATTTCTCGTGCTTCCTCCCCACCCCCTGCCCTGCAATTTCTTATGAATGTAAGTCTGCCTGTTAAAAACACAGCAGAGGGTTTCTAAAGATAGAGAATAAGAGAACAATGATGGAGAATGATCTCAGGGACAATGAGAAATCTTATCAGGATTAGCATGAGAATCAGTGAGAATTAAGATAGTCCCTTAAACAGTCTCACTTCTCCATTTTAACGAGTGTATTATAAATCAATTCCTCCCCCAGGAATTGGCTGCAAAGATATGTGTGTGAGCAAAGCCTGTTGAGAAGAAGAGCAAATTGAAATCGTAGCATAATGCATGAAACTCCAGTCCAGCTGCAGGATGGGCCTTTTTGAGGTGATTCCTGGGAAATACAGCTTGTACAAAGTTTCATCTTTTGCAAAACATGCTCGCTCTTTGAGTCAGGCAGCAAATAACCTCCCCTCCTTGCTCTCCTAAAGCAAGATGGATGGTGTTAGAGGAACATCCATCAAGCTGGATCCAGCTGAGCACAAACTGCTGCCATGAAATGCAAGGAGTAACTGGAATAGCAACTCTGAATGTGAACATGCAATTTCTGCTGAGAACAGTGAGGTTCGTGCCCTGATAACTAAAATCAGACATTGGTCTTATGGTATCTACTTTTTATGTTGGTGCCACAGAGCTACAGCTCCCTTAGTTTCTCCAAGAAAAGTCTATAAACTCTTAAAATTCCTCTCTCATTTACAAATTTGTAGGAAGAGCACAGTGCTAAACCTCTAGAAGGAAAAAGTTTAACACCAATGAAATTTCATTGCTTCAGCGCTATCTTTGCTGCTTACAAATTACCTCTTGTCTGGGATATTGCTGGTAGTGAAATCTCTCCTTTGCAGCAGTTATTTAATGTTTCTCTCTCTTATGGCCATTTTCAGTTCAAACACCTTGCATACCCAATTCATCTTCTGCCTCCACCCACTGTCAGGGCTCCTGTTTATGTTCTGGTTAGTTAAAATGTCTGCCCCAATCCCTGTGCAAAATTAAACCCTAGGCAGGAAAAATGCCACTAGGATTCCCTAGCATTCTCCAAGTGCTGTTAATACAAGTCAGACATTCCTACTATAAAATGAGTCATGAATAAAAATGCTCTTTTTGACTCTGTGCTCTGGACTTGGTATGAGCCACTTGCCAAAATCTACAGGACAGAGCAAAGGAAGAGAATTTCCCCTCTCTTTCCTCCTACACTCCTGACTAATGCTTCGAAAATCGGAGTGACGTTCTTCCATGTACTTGAAAACAGAGATGTTTTGTGTAGAAACTTTCACAAGGTCATTTTAAAAGTGGCTGCAGAAGAGAAGCACGGTGTGTCCTTCCCACAGAAAATGAATGTGCCTCAGATCCCGAGTCTGCAGCAGTCAGAGTTTTGGTCCAGGCCTGGTTTATTGCTTTGCACATTTATGTGTAAAAGCTCTGCCACAGCCCTGAGCAACATGGAATTAAAAGTTTGTAGTTCCCTGGGTGACTTCTCGGTGATATCTTTTGTGCAAGCCTGGTTTCAGTTCTGTTTCTTAGAATTGCAGCTCAAAATCCTGGAAGTATTTCTTTATGCACCCAAGTGACAGACCTTCGTGGAGCCTGCACACAGCTCTGCCAGGTAGGTACAGCCCTTACTCCTTTCCGCGCCTTAAATCCCATAGAAAACCATGAAAGAATCTCTTTGTGTTATCTTTTAAATGTTAGCAACAGAGAAGTAAATTGGCTGTATTGGTCTATTACCACTTACTGCTGCTGAGAAATACATGTCTGAACAGCTGTCAAGGCAAAAGCTCAGCTGTGTGAATCATTAAAACTGCTTCTCAGCTCACCACTGGTAAGTTTGAAGATAACAACTAAAAAAATATATGTTCATGCAGTCTCTCATTAACTCTCCTCAAGTTTGTGGGCCATTTAGGCGGCTTAACACAAGATTGATCTTGCTGTTCAGCAGCACAGCACGAGGCACGGGCAGAAGCTGTCTTTTCCCTCTGGCTACAGAGGGAATCGAGCAGCACAGCCTTGCCGCGTGCTCCAAATTTGATGAAAGAGACGGTTGATAATTACTGGCCTGGAGAGGGGATTACAGCTCAAGGTTTACCTCTGAGTCACACTCCTGTACCTTTGCACTCACACATACCTGTACCTGTGCACTCACATTCGCTGCAGGAAGGAGAAGAAGAATGAGACAGCTCTCCGGGAGAAGATGCTCTGCAGCTCTCTGCTACCCCTGGGCCTTGACTTTATTTATTTAACCCTAATCCTTGTGGTATCTACAAATACGACTATTGCTTCCAGAAACTGTTTCACTCCTAGGGTGGAATAAGAGTGCTTTTACAGTCTGCCTTTTACTAAATTGTCCAATCATTCTGAACAAGCAAAATTCTCCCTGCTTTTTAAAATAAGGGCTGGAAATTTTATCGAAGATATATTAGTATAAAAATTGAAAATGTATTGCCATTGTAAAAAAAATACATTCCAGTTTGCAGGAATTAAGTAGTGACGGCTCATGTGCAGTTCACATAGTGTTGCACAAAGATATTTGTGGTATCAGTTCATCATCTGTATTTCCCCTGTATCAGTACTGTAATCCCAGGCAGATGTCCAGCTTTGCTTAAAAATTACCCTGGGTTTCCATTAAAAATCCTATTTTCTGTAGGTTTTAAAGATTACCTTAGTGTTATTCTGGCTTCAGCTCTTTGCCTTTTTTTGGGTGCAATAAATTTTACTTACATTTTTACACTTCTAAGCTCAAGGATGAGTATCTTTCATTATAAAATGTAATTTGGGATAGGGATTAATCTGTAATTGTCAGAATTTGACAAAACACTGCAGCTGGAGTAACAATGATGGCTTTAAGAAATTATATAAGCCTTTTTATTACATGTTTTTAATGGGCTTACATAGAACAGTATAAATGCCGAAGTATTTATATAGGGGATGGCGATGGCTCTGGAACAATTGAGCAGATGTCACTGAGAGATACCTTCCTTCATCTGCAAGCACTCAGAGAAAAGGGGTCTCCAAGGGGGGTTGAGGTGCAAGCCAAAGCACTGCGGCTGATAGGGAGAAGAACAGCAAAATGTTTCAGGTAGAAGATTCACAAACAAATTAAGACCCATAATTAATGAACTGTGCACTTTTTCTATGGTCTGTCTTTCAATGTTGTTTGATATACTGGCGTGTGTCTATACAATTTGTGCATCATTAAAGGCGATAGGAAACAATAAAAGCTGGGAGTGGTTGGCTGCATCTTTGAGACCTGTGGGTGAAAAACAGCTTTCCTAGGACAGGAGGCTTTCCAAAATGCTCTGGAGTATGCAGGCCAATTTAATAATATGTAACCACCTTTAATAAAGGTCTCATCCACGTGTCTGAAAAGCATCTCATTTTTTCAGGACACTAAATTCAGTCTATCTGTAACAAAAAGGTTGGTTTTTTTAACTATTACCATGTGGTCAGCCAATCCTCTTCTCCATCTGGTTGCATTTTAAAGTCTTAGATACAGTCCTAACAAGGAAGAGAGAAATGGTCTGCCTTTAGCAGAAAAGATACCACAGCTCCCCTGCAGCTGAGCAGCCTGTCTAGGAGCAGACGGTGAGGATAAAACTCAGTGTTCTTCCCGCAGGCTCTTTTCCAAGCAGTTTGCCCTCAATGTCATGTGGATGCAGCAGCATCAATGACGCAGAGACACCAGGATCGATCTGAAGTGGAATAACCTCCTTAGCCCAGAGTTTGTATGTAGGTTAGGTGCTACCACAGGGCTCATCCTTTTGGCAGGTGCCTCCCTGCAGCATGTCTGCCTCCATCCTCAGCTACGGGTATGGGAAGCAAAGGCCAGTCGGATGTTTTGAAGATGTTCTGGGAAGGACAGAATGGGTTTGTGACAATGCAGGCGCCTCTACCGGCATTGCTTCTGGCAAGGAGCACTCAGCTGGGCTAATGCTTGTGGCTGTGCCCCAGCTCCTGGCTTGTCCCTTCGCCAGAAGGTATTGAATTTCCTCGGGAACAAGGTCGTTTCTCTGTACTCTGTCAGGAGATAAAGTACATGTTTCTGAAAGCATAAAGGCTTTTTTTGCAGGGCTTACTTTGTGCCTGCTACTCTCCTGTTGGCAAGGCTGGAGGCAGAGCCAGCAGCTACAGAGGAAAGCCTGCTCTGCCATCTCCCCACGGTCCAGTCAGCACGGTGTGAGGAGGAGTGTCTCAGAGGACACTGCAAGACTCCCCTGCAAGGCAAAGGTGAAGCTGTGGCTTCTCCTGAACTGTAGCTGGGTCAGTGCCAGAAGCCAGGCAAACAAAGGAACCTTGTAGCTGGCTCAGGGCACCAACACCTGCAGGAGGACACCCCAACACTGGGACATGCAGAGCAGCAGCTAAAAGAGGCAAATTTTCCCCTTAACTTCTCACTCCTCCCGCAGGATTAATGCGAAAGAAAGAAGATGATCACTGATGTATAGTGATAGGAGCCTTTAGGAATCCAGGACTTTTTACTCAATCTTTGTGCTGAAGTGCTCAGTCTTACACTACAAAGACAAACAGCAACAAGATTGCTCTCAGCAACCCAGACAAGAACATTTTAGTGCATAATTATGGATGAGATGCAAAAGGACGAAAAAGAGGGAAAACATCTGTTCGCATAGAGTTTATTGCCGTTCACTTAAGAGGCCCATTAAATGCCAGAAAAAGCTATTTATCCTTCTGTTTGAGGCAATTATCCTGCTGAAAATCTCTGTGTCAGTTCGTCCTGTGATTATTCCTGGAGTGCTGACACTGTGCAGATACATCCACCACAGAGAAAAAGGGTGCCCACCCAGGCTTACGGAGGGATTTTCAGAAGCAGGGTAGCCAGTGCTTCTCAGGGTCTTTACCTCTGTAGAGATGTGGGTTGTTTCTTGGAGTCTTTCCCTGGAGTTCAGCTGCCTCAGCTCCTTTATTTCAAAAATATCCTTTGAGCTTTCTCATTGGAAGCACACCTAAAAGTGGGATTGCTCTTCTTGTAGCCACAGCAATATGGGATGTGAGAAGCCTGAATCCAGTTCTTGGAATGCTCAAAGGAGACCAGCTGTCCCACCAACCAAGAAATAATTTGGCTCACGAGGGTGCAAGGTCTGTGCAGAGGAGAAGCTTCATCTCTTTGAAGCCCACCCATGCACTTGTTGGGAAAGGAGAAAAGAAAGTGTGAGTGTGTTGGTTCATCCCTCCCCCCTCTCCTCTGGCCTGCTCAGGCCTTTCCACAAGAGTTTGGTGGTGAAGCATGTCTTGATCATATTGGAAACCTAAGGTGGGGTGCAGTACTGACTGTACCAGGAATTCCTGCTGCCTTACCTAGGTGGGAGATGACAGCAGGAATAATCAGTCATCCCCTGACAGCCTTGGAATGTTCCTTATCTGAAATGTAGCTCAAGTGGAACAGTACCATCCTCACCGGAATTTCAAAAATTCCAGTAACAAATAACCCAGATTGCAGCCAGGACGAAAATATATCAATGGTTTAAGCCAACCATCTCATAGCCCTAAAAACAGTGGTCCTAAGACAGACCCTTTGAGCTCTTCCAGACTGCAGCAGGCTGCATCAGTATTTCTCTCTGTGTGAGACACCTCTCAGAGTGCCCAAATTCTCAGGTTTGTGAAATTCAGAGAAGTGTCACCTGGCAACAGAAGCTGGGCTGATATCCCACTACTTAAGACACAACACCCCACCCCACCCCCATTAAAAAATGCCAAAAAGGCATTAGACATGAGTTTTTCACTGATTTTTGAGAGCAATGTTTTAATACATATACCTTTGTACTTACACATGACAAATCCATGCCTTTGTATGTATTACCTTTGTACATTTGCATACACATATCTGTGTGTGTGTCTTGACTTGGACACCCTATAGCAAATATAGTATACATGTTATTATCTTGAATCCATAACTGTTATCACTGTTTAGAATTGACCCTTGGTTAATCCAATATTTCAGTGCTGCTGGATCCTTTAGACACAGACAATTGAACACATCTGAGCCTAAGATTGGATCCAGCCCTGTATGGGAACCTCTCTGCGAAGCAGTTTGGAAAGCAAGGGAGTCCACTCTGAATCTCAACCACCAGAGATTCTTCCTTAACCTTTCCTACCTTGCCCCTTTCTACATCCCTGGCCTCCATATACGTCACTCTAAACTGATGCTAATTTGCTTTTCCTCTATATGTATTATCCATGCAGTAAGTATTAGAGTAAGCCTTGTCATCAAGCTTTGCCTCACTTTTGCAAATGTATATTAAAGTTTCTTTTGACTAATATATTTGATGGTGATTCTTTTACCAACCTAAACCATTCATTTGTGTGACAGCAAGGGTCCCTCCACGGCTCTAGTGTGTTCCCTGAGGGAAGGGCTGTTTTTCAGAACTTGACTTTAGCCAAAATGCTGACTGAAGGTTCACATGCAGGTGCTTCCAAAACACTGACAGCTGGCTCAGTTGCTAAATTCTCTGATGACACAGAAAACAAACAAACCTCTCCTCCTCTGTTTGGCTGACAAATTGAAGGAAAGGCTAATGTAAGGCTTAAATATCAGCTGGTTGACCGGGCCTTTGGAGAAGTTGAATCAGAAGGTGGGAGATGTGACAATGATGGAAGCACAGCATGTGATGCACATGGTACATGCCTCTTACTGTGTGGAAAATATATTGTCCTCATGGTAGGTAATGGACATTAACAGGAACAGAGCAAAGTGATGTGGGGCAGTGCTCTCCTTGTGCTGGCTGCTGTCAGTAGTGTGAGACAGTCTCAAAGGATGAAAGCCAAACACGGGAAAAATATTCCCTTGAAACTGCTTTCACTTTTGGAAATACCATTTCTATGAAGTTGTTTACTTTCAGAAAAGTTTCTTCCCCCTTTCTTTTCTCCCCAGCCCCTCCCTTTCTTAATAAGGCTGGGTTTTGACTCATGTCTTCTTCTCCTTCTCCAAAATATGTAATTTTTACTTCTTCATTGAGAAAAACAGACACGGGGAGAAAATTCCCAGAAAGAAACCAGTCCATTTCAGATCTTGAAGCAGCAGTAGTTTCTAATAGCTGAGCACCCAGAGTGGCATCTGGGCTCACCAGGAGCCTGGCCAGGAGCCAGTGGACACATAGACCAAGCTGCAGCCCCACAGGGACTGCCCCACAGGATGTCCAGCCTAGGAACAGCTTGAGGAGCTGGGGGACCCCCAGAATCCACAACATGAAGAACTGAGGACATTTGGCTACCCAAGACAGTGGTTTCCTCTCTGGCCTTTGGTGGGGCAAAAGCTGTGGAACATGCTTCTGTAGCAGCAGTTTCATCTAGGATTATTATTATTATTACAATTCCTTATTTTTTTGTTAACAACAGCTTCTGGTACGCGGCCATCTCCATATTTTATTCTACTTTAAAAAAGTGTTCTCCATAAATAACTGATCCACGATAGTTTTTTAAAGCTCTTTTGAAGCACCCAAGTCTCCCAAGCCATGTTGGTATCTGGGAGCCCGACAGGCACCCAGATTTCCACTGAATTAAGCATCACTCCATTTGCTCTTTGAGATGGAGTTTGAGGGTTTTTTCAGCAACTGCTTGATCAAACATCTCCCTCTGGTGGAAAGTAGGGAATAGAGCAGGATAAACTAGAGCCGCGGACAATGAAACAATAGTCACTTGATTGCTGTGAAAACAATTAAAATCTCGGTCCAGGCAATGATGTTATCTCTAATTGCTACATTTATTCCTAATGAATTTGAACTTTATCTCAAACAGTCCTCGAATGCAAGAGAATGGTAATGAATGGTGAATGCCAATTTTCCTGTATTTTCCAGAAATTTGTTTTAAACAGTGGCAAAAGCCTATATTGAGACAATATGACTTTATGGCACTGTTTCTGTGAAGAAAATCAACAAAATTGTCTGTTGCAGAAAATTATTATTTTGTGCTCAAGCTCTAAAATCCATCACACATCCCATCTGCTGTCTGGAATCGCAAGGATTGACAAAAATGTCTCAGAATATAATCGTTCTCTTTCTATACCACAATTACACCTTTGAAGTTCCATGTGAGTGTGACAGATTGGTTGCCATCTGCCAGGGGTGCCTCTTCAATGTAGATCAGAAAGTGTGGATAAGAAGGAAATACTCAAGCACAGTTTGGATAACTTATGTCCAGACATGCATGGGCTTAAGGAACAGCGCAGGGATAAAATGCTTTGCACAGGTGACAGCTAAGTCTTTCTTTAAGTACACCTTTCAACAGCACGGGGAGGTCAGGGAGGTTTAATGAACCTTCTACTGTTAATCCTCTCCCATGTGGAAGTGTTTCTTTGACACTTGTTCTGTGATTCCAGATGAAAACTACAGAGCTGACACAGCAGCACAGGCAGATTTAAGATCAAAACGGAGTTTTGAAAATTCCTCAGCTGCCGGCTCAGCTTCAGCTGGAGCTGGAGAGGTAACAGAGGCCACATCTTTGCTTCAGCTCCTGGCAAGAATCTTGGGTGAGCAGCAGAAACTCAGGGATGGCTGATAAGATATCGCTGGAGACTGACACCCAGGTAGCTGAAACAAGACAGGACTCATCTCAACAAACTTCAACTGCCTGAAAGCAGTCAGTGTCTGTGAGCTGGCCTGAAGGCACTGACATAGTGTGACTCCCCTTTGTGGGCAGGTGTATAGTTGGCAGTGGAAAGCATCACTACGTATCGAGGATATATTTTAGATTATGTAAATTTTCCATGCCTAGGGAAGCATAATGGAAGGATGTTCCGTTATTCCCAAAAATATTAGGACATATTCCTGGCAAATTGAAAGCTTCTGGAACAAAAAGATGAGGTTTCTGAATAGAATGCTCAATCTTTGTGTGGCATCACTTTAGCCAGGGAGAAAACCTCTCTGAGAAGGAATAAGATTTAAAAAGGAATTTCAAGCTAGAGACTGCGGGAAGTGAGGAGGAAGAGAGGAGCAGGGGATCGTGATGGCATTTCTTTAAAGGTGCAATTCTGACCTCTTTATAAACACAAGTAAGGAGGAAACAGCAAGGTGTAATCTGGACAAATAAAACCCCTTTTAATGGGACACAGGAGCTGAAGCAATCAGGCTGAATGTATGCTTGCTTCTATTTGCTATAAATGTGAAAAAAAGAAATGGCTTTAAAATCCTCAGTTTTTATATAAGGGTATTGAAATATCAGACACATTCCAGAAGGCAGATAATTACTGGGTCATTTTAATAGCATGATAAAAATTACATGGGGAAGAACCAAAACAGATCTCCTCCAAATTAGGAAAAGGACAGGAACTCTGTCAGATTAAAAGCAGAAACAGAAAGGAAGACTAAAAAAATATTTTGAGGAAAAAACTTGCTACCAGACAAAAAGCCTCCTCTATCCCAGCAGAAGCAGGGAGCCTGCTGGAGGGTTCTGCAGGTGACCGGGGTGTGCAGTCAGCAGATGATCAGGGTGGCAAAGGAGTTTGAGAGAAAACACATCCTAACACAACAGTTAAACAGATTACTTATATCTGTGTTCAGTGCAGAAAAGCTGAATGAAATTCCCATGGCAGAACCATTAGTTAAAGGGATAATTCGGGGAAGCTGTCTCAGATTGAAGGGTCATTAGATGAGGCTTTAGAACAAATAGATGCAAGGGATAGTAACAAATTCATGAAAAGCAGATGTTACTCTCTTATGGGTTTTTAAGGAATACTAATGGAAATTGTTGCACTATAAGAGCCAATGTATAAGCTTTTACTTGAAACAGCCGAAGAAAAAAGAGGATGGCATGTGATACTGTCTTCTTTAAAGTGCTGTAAGGGATCTAGAGAAATGCAAGCCACTGAATCTGACACCTGTGGCAGGCAAACAGCAAAAGCCATAGTAACAGAATAGTTGCAAGGAGAGACACAGACTAAGAGGGGAGAATTGGCAGAGCTTTGCAGTGAGAACCTATGAAGCTGTGCTCCACCACCCTCTGACAGGTTCAGAGGAAACTGTGAAGCTGCAGATGAGAGCAATCCGCTCGGTATGATCTGCTCAGCTTCTGGAATAACATCTGTCACCAAGGACCCATTAAGAAACTAATCTGGCATGGGGTAAGAGGGAAGATCCTCTCATGAGTCAGCAACTGCATACAGGATTGAGAGACAAGCTAAGGATAAATCATCCATTCTTCACAGTGGAGAGAAGCCACCAATTGCATCTTAGAGGGACTGTGGTACAGCCAGTGTTCATCCACAGACCCATGAGTTAGGGAAATGACTGATCTCCTGGTGGTATCAGTTTATTCAAGGTAGTAAAATGCAAACTGCTTCGAGGAGCTGCAAAAATCGTCTCATGAGTTTGCGCAAAGCAATGGTGGATGAAAACCAGTGCAGCTAACAGCAGAGAAAAACACCTGGCTGAGCAGGGAGGAAGACTGCCTCACTATCCAGCCTCAACAATGGCCTCTGAAACAGCTAGTACCACTCAGGACAGGTATCTTGGAGCTAGGTTGCCACTTAAACACTTATTAATGACTATAAAGCATTTTAATATATTATGAAGGGAAGAGAGATCATAGTCATGGAATGGTTTGCATCGGAAGAGACATTAAAGAGCATCTAGTTCCACCCCCTGACATGGGCAGGGACACCTTCTATTAGACTAGTTTGCTTAAAGCCCCATTTAACTTAGCCTTGGATGCTTCCAGGGGTAAGGCACCCACATCTCTAGACAGCCTGTGCCAGGGCCTCACCACCCTCACAGTGAAGGATCTTTCTAATCTAAATTCACCCTCTTCCATTTTAAAGCAATTCCTCCTTATCCTATCACTACATGCCCTTGCAAAAAGTCTCTCTCCAACTCTCTTGTAAGCCCCCTTTAGGTACTGGAAGGTGCTGTAAGGTCTCCCCAGAGCTGTCTCCTGTCCAGGCTGAATAACCCCAGCTCTCTCAGCCTACGTACATAGGAGAGGTGCTCCAGCCCTCTGACCATCTTCATGGCCCTCCTCTAGACTCACTCCAGCAGGTGCACATTCTTCTTATGTTGGGGTCCCCAGAGCTGGATGCAATCCTCGAGGTGGGGTCTCACAAGAGCAGAACAGAGCAGAGGGGCAGAATC
Organism: Daphoenositta chrysoptera; assembly: GCA_013397915.1. Taxonomy (NCBI): domain Eukaryota; kingdom Metazoa; phylum Chordata; class Aves; order Passeriformes; genus Daphoenositta; species Daphoenositta chrysoptera. Next base: position 643,807 of record VZRO01007267.1, on the reverse strand, counting down.
ACCTCCCTCAACCTGCTGGCCACGCTGCTTTGATGTAGACAAGGATACAGCTGGCTTCCTGGGCTGCGAGCACACATTCCTGGCTAATGCTGGGCTTCTCCTCAACCAACACCCCCAGGTCCTTCTCCTCAAGACTGCTCTCAATCCATTCTCCACCCAGCCTGTATTTGTCTTTGGGATTGTCCTGACCCAGGTGCAGGGCCTTGCTCTTGGCCTTGTTGAATGTCACAAGGTTTGCACAGTCCCACCTCTCAAACCTGCCAGAGTCCCTCTGGATGACATCCCTTCCCTCCAGCGTGTCCACTGCACCGCTCAGCTTGGTGTCACTGGCAAACTTGCTGAGGGTGCAGTCAGTCCCACTGTCTGTGTCACTGACAAAGATTTTAAACAGCACCAGCTCCAATACTGACCCCTGAGAAATGTCTTCACTTGGGACACCAGCCCCTCCTTGCTGGCAAGAACAGGGTCCAGCATAGCACCTCTTCTTGTTGGCTGATCTGTCACCTAGAGAAGGAACTCCCTGGATTGCTTATGCTTTACTGCACTGACCCCCCCAACAGATATGTCCCCATGAAGATCAGGGCTTGTGAATGTGAGGCAATTATGTATTATGTAAACCAAGATTCCTGAAGGTGGGAAAGAAGAGTCTGAGAGGGCGTATGGTGGAACTTTATAAACTCAAGAAGGGGCATGGAGAATGAGCCATGGAGTCACTACCTCTCATAACATGCAAGAAAGGGGCATCAGATGTTTTCAGGTTCAAGACAAAGATGAAGGCAATAAGCTTTGCTCCTGAACAAAAAAGTTTCTTCCTTTACAGAACCTGTTTTCACAGGATGTTGGGGAGTACAAAAGTACCATTCATGTTTTTAGAAGCAAGTCAACAATCGTGTGGAAGATAAATCATCTGAAGCTCTAAGCTACCCCTCAGGTGAGGAAGACCCTAGACCAGAAGTGGCTGTCCCCCTGCCGGCCACGAGCAGAGCTAGGACACCACAGACAGATGAGCTTTGCAGCCGAACCTATTCTGACACTTAATCAACCAGACAATTTTCAGAAGTAGATTAGAAGAAACCTCATTGCCCTGCAGAGAAGAAGTGCCACAAGCACAGCTTTGGTTTCTTATGGGGCTGTGATCACCCTATTAGCATTAGTAGTGTTTCTTGCTCCAGGATAAGTTACACTGTTTGCTATTTTTAAGCTTAAAATAAAGATTAAGAAAAAAGAGCCCATTCTTATGTTCTTTTTCCATGTATTTTTATGTTCTGTGTTATCTGAGGACAAAGCTGCAATTTGACAAGCCCTATGCCAACACTGCTGCCAAAAGCAGCAGCTCTGCCCTCTCATACCACTGGAAAGGACAGATTTGGGGAGGAGGGGGAGGATGGGGACAAAGGGGGGAATGCAAAATTAGCCTTCAGAGCTGAGAAAAAGAGGACAAGGCTGCTGAAGGCACGGCTGGCTTAGGCTGGTCCCAGGCGTTTATTGACCTATAATTTAATTTGGTGATGTTTCTTCTGACAGCTGTCCCTTGCAAATGATAACTGTCCTCATCCCCCCTGAGAACGCAGGAGTTGGCAGCCATGGCTGAATGTGGCCTTTCTTGGCCCTGTCAGGCCATCCCAAATGAAAGAAAATCCCTTGCTTATGAAAGGAAACACTACAGGAGTGACCTTTGCTCCATTATTAGAACTTTATTTATCAGTTAATTTTAATCATTGAAATTATTGAAGGATTTAGAATGGTTTTATAACTCTGTGGACAAAAAAGCTAGATAAAAACGGATGATAACACTCTCAAGTGAGCCATTTAAGATTTAATGAGTCGTTTAATCACTCAGAGTCAGACCTGTACCTTGATGGCAAGATCCAATTTTGGGAAGTGATTATCTTCAGACACATCAAAGGGCTTGAATTGCTGACGGGAGTGTAAAGCCCAACACAGCCTCTGCCATGGAGTGAGATGGTCTGGGCTCTGGTGACTCAGCTTTCTTACAGCAGAGGAGCTTGCTCATGTCCAGTTACAGACAAATTTTTCTTTAGAGTGTTTATCTAGTCTTAAATGGCTCTTCTATGAAACTGATGCTGGTGTTAGAATCCTTGTTGGTTTGTCTCCAATTTATTCATATCAGCTGTTGAAAGGAAGGCAGACAGTGCTGTTGTGAAGTAGAAAAGGGATGTTGCATTCCCAAGCCCACTCTGAAAGATCCTCTTCTGTAGAAAAAGGCCATATCAATGCTGCTGCGCGGGGCAGGAGGGGAGGGCCAGGGGGAAATCATTGGTGTCTGAGAGCAAAGTCTGAGGGCCTTGAAGGAAAAAACCAGATTTGCAATCAAGTGTGAGAAAAGATGCACAAAACTTTAGCTCATGTGGGTCAATATTAGCAGGAACTTTTTTTTCCCTGAGGTGCAATGTGAGTAAATGCAGTGATCAGTATCACAGACGTGCTCTTAAAATCACATTTGCCTGTGTGTGATAGTGACCTAAGACTACTTTCTGTAACAGCTGACCTGGAGCACTGTAATACAGCACTGTGTGGGGTTTTCTTTTCCTTCTAAATCATACAAACAATGATAATATTTGTTACCAGGACGACAGAAGCAAGGGCAATTCTAGATTACATTTAGTACAAGAGGAGACCACTGATTTTTACTGAATCTGAGCCTACTGCATCTGACACCCTTAAGATGCAGATGCAGAAATGCTAAATTGATGTTATTTGTATTATACCGCAGCAATCTGATCCCTGTTATGTGAAGAGTATTTATGTATCTTATCTTCTCCTTCACATGAGGCTAGGACAAATGCCCAGGGCAGAAACAATGTCAGATGCAGGAGATGATCAGCTGGACTAATACTTGGATCAACATATCATGCCTTTCCAAGGTGGCAGAAGATACCACTGAGCATCTGCACTGGAACAAGCTGTTGACTGAGTTCCCTTCCATCCAGTAACAGAGTAAAAGTCCAAGCTGCTACTAAGAGATGCAGCACTAGCTGTAAATGGAAAAGGAGCCTCTGGGATTCACAGCTTGGCCCTCAATGAGGAGCCTTGCAGAGCAGAAATGCACTCTCCTACCAGGTGAGCAGCCTCATTGGCTGTGCCCCTGTGCACTGAAAAGCCTCCTGCCCCATGTCCATAGTTGTGGACCACTGGGAGTTTAACTCCTCCTTGGCTCAAAACCTCTCTCTGCACTCTCACGCACTGCCTGGATGGCCTCAGGCCCACCTTCACCTCAATATCCTGAGCTCCCTGCAGTGAGGGCTCAAGGGAGCAGCATCTGTCAAAGATGTCTCTAGTAGTGCCAGGGTCTGGGGAGAGGCTCCAGCTCCCCTTGTCCCTGGTTCCCCCCAGCGTCACCCTGTGTATCCCTGGGTAGATGTAAGTTAAGCCATCCCCATCCCGGATGAAGTGTTTCACCCAAGGAGCATGAACCTTGAGTACTTGTCCCCTGACAGGAAAGAGCTGCTTGTCCCCCACCAGCTGGTGGGCTCCCATGCCTGTGCAGTTGACAACGATGTCATATTCACTGTGCAGCTCCCACAAGTCTGCCACTTTCCTGGTGTACATCTGGGCGCCAGTTGCTTTCAACCTGCAAAAAGACTCCAGAAATGAGGCAAAAAAGAAACACCTAAACCCTTATGTAATTATTATGAACATTAAGTAAACAAGATAGATTGCCTTTGCCTTTACATACTGATCAAAATCAAACAACGGACAGGACAAAAAGCAAAGAAAATGCCATGGGGGTTCTGTTTGTGGTTTGTCTGATTTGATCAAAGGTATTTGTCAGCCTGGTCGGGTTGGAAAAAGTACAGCAAGTCGAGCAGTTTTGGAGAAGGGTCTGGCAGCAGACTCGAGGCAAACAGTCAGGTCCTCATAGTCTTGCTTCATTTCTATAACAGTACCAAGCTGTAACAGCCCAAGCAAGCTAGGAAACAACAGATTTATTTACCGACTTGCTTATGATAGTGGCAGAGCTATCGTAGTAGACCCCTTTTAATGTGCCTATTATGTGCTGTCACATTCATTCCCAACTCACCTCCTGAGCCACGCAGCCATCTAGTGCCATGTGCCAAGCCCTAACATCTGCACTAAGGCTGAGCAGATGTGGCACGAGACCCCCACGGAACCCATAACCTTCTGGAGCAGCAGCCAGGAGTCACCCAGGACAGCTCAGTGCATTACACATGTATGTCTGCTCTTCAGTGAAAGTCGCCTCTTCTTGACATTCATTTTTGAGCACAATTTTAAGCCAAATCCATCCCTGAACTTGCCTGAATTTTGAAGCTCTTCCCTGTGGAAAATCACTGGTATGAGATGGAGTCACTGCATGCTGTCAGCTGGATCTCATTGCTGGGGGTTTTTACTGGGGGTTTTAGCATAAGCAAGTCAGGAGACAGGTCTGTGATCCACTAAGTGGAAAATCCCATCCTGTGCAACATTCGAGCAGCTGGCAAAGTCATCAACCTCGCTATAAAGGCAGTGGTTTCCCACAAAGCAGTGAGTGAGCCAAGAATCCAGGGCATAGTTGATGCTAGCAGGACACTGAACCTGGCTGGGAAGAACAGGGGAGATCTCGTGCAGCAGCTGTGGCTGGGCAGCTTGCAGGGAGAGCCCGTAAGTGTTGTAATTGGGAATCTGTCATCATGTCATAAAAAATACACCAATGAAAAAAGCCCGCTGAAAACTCCTGAATTCGGGCAAGTAAGCAGGAAAAAATTCCAGAAGTCTATTTTTGGACAAGCAAGGTGGGCACAACAACAATTTTCCATGTGAATTGCCAGGAGAATGGTCTATAAATACTGCTCAGGTCACTAGGGGTTTGAGAATTAGTTACACATTTAATATTCCTCACTTCTCATCACCAGGGAGAAGAGGAAAAAAAATAGTTTGATCATCTCATTAGAGTACATCCTCTGAGAAATAAGAAGACTACAGCAGGAATGAGGAGGGAGCAGAAATCACACAGCAGATACTAAATGGATTGTACAACTTAGCTGTCCTGCAGCAGAAATTTGCTTCAGTTAGGCAATGAAACATGACAGAGCATGTGTACCGAGTAGATGGCACAGACCTCACATGGCACTGGTGCCACAGGAGAACTCCCAGCCTGCCTGGCTGCTACAACAAGAAATCCTTTTTCACATTTTGCAGTGTGAGGAAAGACATCCAAGCAATTGGCTGAGCTGGCAATTTGTACCTTAGTGTCAGTACACATCTCTTTACTTAACCCCAAATCAGCTTGCAGCCTGTCACTTTCTCTTAAGTGGATACAGCCATTCCCTCACTTCAGAGGTACTTATTTGGATTAAATACTTATCCCAGGTGTCAAAGCCCTTTTAGATCTGCATCCTGTCTCTCCTACGGTTCTCCAAAATCCATGCATTGGGGGGAAACTTAGAAATTTGGAAATCGGCAGATTTTCTAACTTTGATGTCAATCCAGGCATGAACTCTGAAGCCACAACTCCTCAGAGTGAGTGCATCACCCATCTTATGCAGGCAAACATTTTCAAGAGATTTGTTACAATGATGCTGTTTAACGTTTTGGGGTGTTTTTACCTAACTGGATTTAAAAATTACTCCAATTGTTGAACAAATCTGAGATTAATTGGTCCAGCTACTTTGTAAGTGCGAAGTCTTCAAAATTAGACACCTTTCTAGACATGCTTATTCTCTCAGGGAATGGATGTCTCTTCAAAAACAGAGGGATATTATGTGGGAAGTTTGGCAAATGTGGAGCAGCTAAATGTTTTCTCAGGACATGGCAGGTTCCTGAGGTACCTTCAAGATCTGGCTGGCCAAGCATGGCCTCTGTGGCTATGCTGGCCCTATGCCAAGGGTCACTCACACTCCAAGCCCCACTGTAGAGACACACTGGGAGAAAGTGGACGTTGCATAAAAGGGGCCTTTCACATTTTGTAAAAATTGGGTATTTATTTCCTGGGCTTCTCCCCAAGCAAGAGCTTGTTGCATTTTCCACAGCGAGAAACAGCCTTTTTCCAGTTTTGTTCATATCTAAGGCTCTCAAGGAGACCCTGTCTTGCCCCCAGTCCTTCTGCCATGGTTTCCCTCTGCATGCCCAGCCTGCAGCAAAACCAACCTTTTCTCCAGCCACAGCAGGTATGGTGGACAGTCACATTTCAGGGTCGTAAAGGCCTGACCAAATTGGTGCTGTGGGAACTTCTGGAGTTCTGCTTCAGACATTGGTCGAAATCCCAGCACAATATCTGACCAAAAAGGTAACTCTTCCTTGGGAGTGCTTTTAAAGACCTGCCACCTAAAAAGACACAGAGGAAAACCTGGAAAACTTCCCTGCTAGTGCTCTGCCACGTTATGTGTCATGGCAGTCTCAGCACAAACCCAGGAGCTCAGGAACCTGTTTCCCCCATCAGTGCAGCTCTGCAAGGTTAACAGCAATGGGGAAACATTGCTGCCTGCTCCTGCAATACCTGTCTGGGCAAGCAGGGAGAGGGTTGGCACAGCTGAGCTTAAGGGTAGCAGACTAGGGTAAATAAACTGCAAAGGGCCCTTCCAGCAACAGTGTAGGTACAGAGTCCCCTCAAACAGTGTCCCCACCACAACTGCAGACACCTGGCTGGACCTGGTGGGGCCACTTGCACACCTGTTCACCATTCCTTGGGTATCCATAAAGCTACAGAGTGCTCAGTCTCAATACTCCCAAGAGGCAAATTTCTGAGTACATAATAGGCAGCATAAAGCAACCCCAACACACCCCTCCCAACTGAATCCCTGTATCTAGTTGCTGAATCTGGAGTCCTATCCCTATGGAGAGGAATTCTGCTGCAAACAACTGACAGGTGACAGTGTGGAAAACATTAGCTATTAAAAGATATTTGGTGCTGGTCAGACTTGAGTGGGTTTTCTGTGCACACCTATGCCTGAGTTTTGCCTAAAAATACATCATATGAGCAGCTACAATGCAGTTTCTTGGGAATACGGACATAAAAGCTATTCCTCGAAGGGAATATCCCTGAATTCTAGCAAGGAAAACTTGTCTGCCTGCTCCGGAACCTGTTTCAAATGTACCAGAAGTTGCCCCAGGGGCTGTTCTTACCCAGAGACCAGGTGAATGCCAGCCTCTGATGCCTCGCATGAGTTGCTGATGGCAAAAAGGTAAGTGAAGGTCTCTTTGAACCACTGCCTCTGCCTGTGGACCGGTGTGTCTGCATGTGAACAAAACCAAAGGTGCAGAGAGGAATGATGCAAAGAAGAGTAGCATACAAATGAGTGTCAAGGATATGGGACAGACAGGGAACACAGGTCAGGGCACTTTTCTTCCTGAGCCTCTGCGCATCGCTGCACACCTGAACACAGCTGCATGAGGTGCCACGGGCAGTGCTGCCCTGAATTAAACAAACCTGGGTAGGTGTGAGGGATGAGCATCCCAGCTGCCACATCACTCGTTGTGTTGGGGCTGAACTGGTCTGAAAGGACTGTCACAGAGCAGCTGGGACAAGTCTCTGTGATGCACAGTGCTGTGGACAGGCCAATGACTCCTGCTCCCACCACTGCGACCTTGGGTGAGGCCATCTCCAGGATGCAGAGCCAGGGAAGAGAGGTTCCTACCTGCATTTGGAAACAACATATCACATGTCACTATTATCCAGGGCGAGTATCAAGCTATGAAACACCCACACGAGATGTAACATAATCCCTCCCCGACAACTAACTGAAGGCTAACTGCTGCACACAACAAGGACTGTGGTGAGGATTAAAAAAATCATCAGCCTTTGATATGACTACAAAGTTTTGGGAAGTATTTCAACAGCCACTACCTCATCCTCAGCACAAGAGAGTGATCTCGTGCTGATCACGTGCACCACTGGTGTTTGGGATGGCTTGGGAAAGGTTTCCTCAAGAAAACCTGAGGGAGTGAGGCACCCATCAAGTTCTCTATTGTGTCAGAAGGCAAAAGGCCCAGAGCTCTGGAGAAATTGGCTTTTTTCAACCTTTTAAATTAAAAACGTTACTTGAATACTGGGATCTCCAGCAGTAAGGGCTGTCACTGCCTGGGCAGCAGAAGCAAATCATACTGGAGGTCTCCAATCCACTCTTGGTCATTGTACCTCCCAGCATAACCCACTACCTTGGACAGATTCATGGGCATCCAAGGCTGCCATGCTCTCTCAGCAGCACATGGTGGTCCCTGGGTGCCAGCTGGAGTTGCTGCTCCAAGGGCCTGTATGTTTGCCTCTCTCTGCCTTACTTTATAACTTGCTTTATGTCCTGGAGCAGCTCCACTCCACTTCCCAGAATCTTCATCTGCTGATTGCTACTCCAGGAAGTAGAGTGTCTCTGTTTTCCCTTGTCCTGGGCAAGTTTCGGAGCTGGCACCTGTCCTGGGGAGTGGCACACAGCTCTTGGTTGACAATCACCTGGTTGCCCATCCCAGTGAGGTGCCAGCCTGTGTTCCTGGCCACAGCCAGCTCAGGTCTCACACTGGTGAAGGCACGAAGCAGAACTGAACCATGCAGCTCAGTGCACCCTGCAAGCTCCCTGAAGCCAGGACTAAATGGGCCCAAGGCATCAAAGAGAGAGACTTGGCAACCTCAGAGGTGATAAATCCTTTAGCAGCTTTGAACCAGGTGGCTCAGGGACTCCTTCAATGGGTTACTTCCAAAATCTGACCAGGGATGTAAGGGGAGGATCCCCTCTGCCTAGGACTAATTTTTTTCCTGGAATAGCTACAATATTCACTCTCTGAGAGGATGCTGAGTGAGACAGACCTTTAGTTTTGTGCCCTGATGGTTCTGGTTTCTCCTCTGGGGCTTGCTTATCAGTGACTGTAGAAATCCAGCCTCACTAATTGCTTTCTGAGAACTTTTACTGGAAACCAGTGCCTGCACTTAAAATGACAGACTGATTTACCATCTTCCTGTGGCTTTTGGCATCTGTGATGTAAATTTAGGCAAGACAGACCATGTGGAATTATGATAGGTCAGGTTTATTTATGAGATCCTTGCTCATAACTGTTCACACAGCTTCTCACTTACCCCTGAGGTTTTACTACTTAAAATTTGATGTCTCTGCTATGTAAGAAGGGGAAGAGCAGCAGGCACTGTTGCCTTTCATTGCATTCCTTCTGCATCACAGCCAAGGGTTGTTACAACCCGTCTTCTTCCTCTCAGGGCAACACTTAAGTTTCTTTCTGTTAATTATCACATCTTCTTTCACAGGCTGACTACAGAAGTGCCCACACAGTGGAGAAAGAGGACACAGCAGTGGAGGGGAAATGAACCCTGCACTAGAACTGCTGGCCTTCATGGCTGACACCTGAAAACCCAGTCCAGCAAAATGCTGAGGGAAGGGAAAGAGGAAAGTAAGGAAGAATATTAGTAACAAGAAACTGGGAGGCTGGGTAATAATCCTGTAATTACTTAGGAAAATTGGTTCTGAAAAAAGTATCTAAACACATTTTTATGAACAAACCTTCTCACTCAGAACTGGCAGCTGTGGAAATGGTGTGTGCCTCTCAGAGTGCCCGAAGAGGCTCCCAGCAGTCCATGGACAAGCAGTCCTGCTTTTTCAGCTGCCCTGGAATATATGCAATGGGTACATTATCCACCTGCCAGAGATGTGCTTTCAGTTGTCACTAACAACTCTCCTGCGCTGAAGCCCTTGGACCATGATGGAGATTGAATTTCCTGACTGACCTCCCTGTCCCTGGGGAAGAAAGGGGAGCTGTGGCTTGGTGGAGATTCAGGTTTCACAAGTCTACCCAGTTCAGATGGGATTTTTGCAGATGAGCCAGTTTGATATCAACTGATCCCTATGCTGCAAAATCCAGAGAGGGCAGGAAGGGGCTGCTGACAGTGCTGGAGCCTGTGGGAGCAGCTCAGAAGGCCATGACAGGCAGCTTTCAATGCACCGTTTTTCCTGCACCTACTGCTGCAGTCCAGAAGCACATCAAGCCTTCATGCCAAGAATTAACTGGGTGCAAAGCAGCAGCTACACACAGCTTGTATGAGCGAGTACAGCTCAGGCTTTCCAGAGCCACTGACCCCGCTATGAGTGCAAGGCTCACCTATGGCTCTGCCCTGGCAGCATGGCCTGCCTGCATCTTGCTGGGCAGGGGGTACAGAAGGAGAAACTATTTTTAGCTGATGTGGCAGCCCAGCTTAGTCCGAGCTGGGGTGACACTTCTCATCCCCTCAGACAGGACTGAGCATTTTGCAAAAATCAGCATTTTAAAGGCAGATCAGTTGCAGTAGCTGCTGGGGAGGGAGGCAAATGGTGTCAGGTACTGTTTAGCTCTCTGTCCCTTCACAGTGTCCAAAGAACAGGACAGAAGCCACAGAGAGCCACCTGGAGCTGTAATTCCCCAGCAATGAGGACACCAGTTGCCTGATGTGGGTTTCATGTCCCTGCCACCCTCCTGCTTCTCCCATGCCAGAATGAATTATTTTTTTAAATACTGAGATATTTTGATGTGACTTCACCTCCCAACTCCCGCAGCTGAGGAGACAATGTCAGCCTCATGTGACACAAGGGGGTCTTTATTCTTTCTCGCCTCAAGTAGCTGTATGTCACCACTAACTGCCACTAACCTTCAGCTCTAACATCATTCTGGCAGCGGGTAACATGACCAATATGGATAAATACACTGTTCCCCAGAGCACACACACACACAGAGGAACGTGCACATCCACTGCCAGCTGCAGCTGCAGCCCATGGTCACAGCAGGCTGGACGCTCTTAGCTTGTGTCGCAACCTGGCTCGCCTACCCAAAATAAGCATATTTACACACCCAAATAAACAGTGGAAAAAGCCCAGCTGAACTGTTGACCAGAAAAGTCAGAACAGGAAGTAACTAGAGAAAACCAAAACCTGCTATATTTGAAGGCCTTGGTTTGTTTTTTTTTTTTAAACTAACTCTCATCGTAAGTAAGTGCTGAAACACTGTTTTGAACCGCTTGAAGGCTGCGGTACTGGGGAGCAAAGGTTCAAGCCTTTCTGAGCTGCTGGAGGGGCTCCTCATCCACCAGGGCAGCTGCACCTGCTGTCCCTGTCAGTGCCTACTGTGGAACACTTTTTCCCTTCAATTTTTTTGTTGATCACTTTTGTTTAATCATTTCCCCAGTCTACAAGCACCCTTGTGCTTCCCTTCACATGACCCCAGGAGAGGGGTTTTTCCGGGCAAAAACTGATCCATTCTTGGGTGTTTGCTGAGGAGGAGCTCCTGATTTTGGCTTTTTGACTCTGGCCTGGTCCGTTTTCTGCTCTTTGGGCTGCTCTGTGAGCTTTAGGAAGTGCTGCAGGAAAAAGGCGAGGATGATCTTTCTTCACCGAACAAAGGACTCTAGAGGTTTCTTGGGATCCCCCCAGCCTTTCTGCACACACGGCACTGCTGCCAGAAAGCAGGACTCAGGCGACCACAGAAAGCCACTGTCAGAGGGGACCCCGGGCTACCGGGAGGCCTCAGCTCCTCCTTCAGGTGGATTGTCTGCAAACACGGGACACACATTCGAACGGATGGTTAGGTACACCCCTGCATCAGCTCCCTGAAAGAGCCGCCTTCACCAAGAGCACCTTCAGGCCGAGCGATGCTCTTGCCTTCCTCCCAAACGGGAGCTCTGCGATCCTCGCTCCCCGCAGGGCCGGGATGTCGCCGCTCTGGGCGGGGAGAGGGGGAGCACGGAGAAGCTGCGATCCCGCACCTTCCCCCTAGCTACG
>VZRO01007267.1:593189-632087 GCA_013397915.1 Daphoenositta chrysoptera | reverse complement strand
AAGCTCTGCGGTTCCCCCCTCCCGCCCCAGTGTGTGGGCTGAGCCCTCCCTGCCCCGGCTCCGGGAGATGGGACTGCTCGTGGGAATTCCCCACGCAGCCACTGCGGGCGCTTCCCCGGCCCTCGGCCGCAAAAGGGCTCCGGAGTCCAACANCACCCCCCTGTCCCGGGGCGCTGCCGGGGCCGGCTCCGCGCCCCGCTGGATGAAGGAGCTGTTTGTGCCCAGGCCCGGGCCGCCTCCGGCGCTGGCAGCGCTCCCGGAGCGCCCGCGGCCGCGCCTCGGCCCTGCCGGGGCCGGGCCCGACGCCGGCTGCCAGAACTTTTCCCCTTGAAATTCCCTCCAGGGGAGACGCAGCGGGACCCGCTGTGCCGCAGGGAATACATTGTCCTTTTCCCTCCCTCACAGGCAGTTATGTTCTGAGTATTTCTGGAGCTGCCTGAGGATTGCCACAGCGCTTGAGCAATCGCGCGAGCGGCCAGGAGGGGAACTCCAGCCATCACAGATCGGTGAGGAACGAACGGGTTCCTGCCAGACCGCAAATCCCTAATGAGCGCAGCCAGGCAGGGCTGTTTTCAGCAGAAAAACGCGAGCTTGTCAAAAACAGACCTCTCTGCAGGATCTCTAGTGTGAAATTGCGTGCCATATACCCCAGTTTATTGCCTCCGGGGCATTTGCCGTTGGCAGGGTATTTTAGCTAATATTTGACAGCCTGAGCATTTTGTCCCTGAACACTCTCAGCAGGACAGTGTTTGCCGACCACTCCCCTCCAGCCCTGTCGAACAGCATTTGCAATGGATCTTCCAAGCAGGTGCCTTTTCTCTGTAGCCGTTTAAATTCAGTCCAGCAGCCATCCAAAGGGTATCTGTATGAACAGCAATAGTGTGCGCCACACATGTTGGACTGTTCTTGCCTCCCAGTCTAGCTGTGCTCCTAAAACTAAAGCCATGGTACATTACACATCACTGATCTTTAGGATACATATTTTTTAAAAGGATTTTCCCTTCAAGAGTGAAAGAAACAAGGCATAATTCTCCCAAATTATAGTATGGCTTGATTTTTCTAGGTGTTCTGAAAATAGGGGTTTAAGACAGGGAAGGCAACAGAGGAACAGAGGTTTGCTTGTTTAGAAATTGGATTGTTGATGGGCTTGCTGTATTGATTGTAAAATGAACACTATTCCAAGTCATTGCAGGGTATCTCTAATAGCTTTGGAGACAATCCTTTCACATATGGAAATCTACAAATATAAATGGAGGTTGCAGTTCCAGCTAAGATTAAAACTGCCTGCTACTTCTCCTCCTGAGATTCTACTGCTCATTGCTTAGAACTTTGCCAAATTTGAATGATTTGGATCAAAAAGTTCTGTGACAGATGTTTAGGCAATTCTGAATGTTTCAGGGAATTCCCAGTGTGTTTTTTCCTGAGAAGAGGATGCAGGAAATTCAAGCTGGTTTGGGATACCAAATCTAATAGTACTGTCATTCAAAAAACAATCTTCTATGACCTAAAGTATTTTGCGAAGGTGAACACATTGTATTTGTTAAAGTGCAGGTCATGATTTGGTTGTTTGGGGAGAGACTGCCAGCCTTCTGGCACAGAACAAACACAGCCCTGATTGTACTTGGAGCTCTTCCTGAACCATGACTGGCAGCGGCATCCCAGCACACCACCAACCCAGCTCGAGCAGTGCTTAAGAAGTGTTTCCTTTTACCTCAGCATTCCCTTTGCCTTATGTGCTCTCCTGAACAGAGCCATAATGACAGGCAGAAATGACCTCTCTGAACACAGCAGTGCTGACCGGTTTTGGATCTTCTGAATGATGCGAACCATTTATCTGCCACTTCTTTAACCAGTTCAAGTCAAGCATCAATGTCCATGGCAAGTTATTATTTCAGCAAGGAGTTTCAGCTGTGCCTTATTTTGCTGTTGTCCCATGTTATTTACTTACTTCTGGGGGAATTATTTCTCTATGAGGAAGAAAGCAGCAGTGATGAAATTCCTATTGAAAAGCTTTGTGAAAATACTTATTTGGAGATAGCCCATTTATCCCTGGTTGTTTCACTATGTTGATGATTCCCTCAGTCAAAACCACTTTTTAATCTCATCACTGGCAATGAGACTGTGGAGAAAATCTTTACAAAAATCGCCCCTTGATGCTGTTTTTTTCTTACTCCTGTGCAAGTGTGTTCATCTCTATGTGGAAGATTATGAGGCAATGTTAATAACTAGATGCCTATGAGCATTCCATAGCTGGATCCTACTTATCTGCAACAAATACCCAAGCAGTATCCATGCTTGTATGCTAGCCAGGAATGCAGAGAAAGAAGAGTGTGTTTGTCACTAAGTGAGATATTCCCAATTAGTTCTGATTATTCATAAACCTAGGTCAGTAATTTTTTTGAAAGAGTTTGTTTTGTCCAGAACCTGGAATCTGGAATCACTTTTTATATACCAGTCATACCGAAAAAGGATATTTTCCCATTTGAGCTATATACTTCTTAGGCTTGATTTTTCTCATCTTGATTGAACTCAGTGCTCTTGAAATCAGTGTATCAGGCTTGATTCAAATTTCTCAGCTTTAGCAAACAACTGTTTGAGGCATTCACTACGGTTACTTTTCAGGGAGGAATGTAAATCACCTGGCAAGGACCATGTTAAGCCTTCAAAACACAAATGATGAAGCAAAGTGATGGGTGTAACTCGATCACAAAACACAAGAGTAATGAAATATGCATAGAAAACTGAGTAATTTGCACTAATTAGAGATTTAAGGGAAGTGAAGAATAAATAGGTTCCTGAGAAGCTCTAAGGGGACAAATAACAATAGAGCTATGAACTGCTGCAATTCCTATTTCCCTTGTGCTGTCAGCCCACTGCAGTTCCCACATGAGGAAGCTATAGTTAGTCTTCACATGCACTGAACACCACGTGCTTACAAGCGCATTGTTCTGTCGTTCCTGTGGTCACCTACTCTCTTTTCTGGTAACTCATACCCATTCCTCAGTATCTGCAGCTATTTTTGTCACTACTGAACGCGTCTGAAGGGCTAGTGCCCCAGTCATCTTGTACAAACAAAGGCAAGAAAGAATCGTATTTTTCCTGCAACTGAAATGCAAAACATGTCAGATTTTTAATGCACATTTTGTCATAGTCACCACCTAACACATTGCCCAAATCTTGGGTTACACCTGCAAAGACAAACAGGGAAAAGACACACACATGATGTTTGCCATCCTAAACCACAGGATGTCCAAAGCACCAGACAGGTCTCTTTAAGGAAGTGTGAACCAAATGAAGAGTTGATGATAGAAGTTCATTAAATTAGGTAAAGGTGTAAAGATTAAAAAATGTGTTTGACTTTATTCTTGCACATAATTGCAGATAATAAATACACTTTTTTTTTAAACCGTTAAAATATATTTAATTAAATGAACAAATTCTGGGCAAACAAAGTCTTTCCTATGAGTACATACTTCCCCCATGTTTCCAAAATACACACTCCATCTAGTACAGAATCTTATATAAAATTATTAGGTTACCAGAACATAGATGTGCTTTAGTCTTTCTTTCTGTGAGAGGTAACTAATTGTCAGCATTGACTAGAATTTTCCCTGATAGAAGAAACTCAGTTTTCATCACCGCTCTATTTTCTTTTTAGTCCTTGTGTTTAATTTCTCCCCTAGGAATCTGTTCTAGGATTCGGACAAACATGTTTCAGATGTTTGTAAACGGCACAGGATGAATCCAGAGCCTCCTTTTTGCAGTGACAAATGCCTTTCTGGACCAAGTGTCCATGGCAGAAGTGAGCTCACCTTTTCCTAAGCACTTCCAAAAAGCACCACAGGCCTTGCACACTGCTGATCCCCATGCCACAGAGGCTTCCTAAGTGACTGCACCTAAGGAGTTGGTAAAAAAAAGCTGTGAAAGACACAGGAGAGTGCCAATGAGTCCTTCACTCCATCCCAGAGCTAGGATGTCAGGCCATTTTGTCTTTCCACAGAAGCACTATACAAATCTCTCAGCCTTCAGGGAGGCTTCACCCCTTGTCAGATATTCAGGGTACCACCCAAAGCATATGATGACTGCACATGATTTGCATAGCTTTTTTTTTTACATAGTTGTTTAAATTATAGAATTTTGCACAGAGAAATTGAATGGAGCTGTTAAAGTAGAAAATACATCTTTTCATATAGCTTAAAAATACAATTGCTAAGTACACAGTCAAACACGTGCACTTATTATTTCTCCTTAGTTATCATTAAACTAATAATAGTTGCTCTTATTCCTATATTTAACCCAAAAAGGTATGTCCTTAACAAACTGCAAGATTGTCTAATAAAACTGGATATCAAATTTCAGACAAAAACCTTTGTCATCATTTAATAGTGACCAGCAATTAAGATAGATAAGGATTCTAATTCATTATCTCATAAAACCGTTGTGTAACTCCAGAGACATTGATAAGCACAAAAATTTGCACTAAGATAGAGACAACAAATACAAACATAGAAGGACTTAAGAACTGAAGTAAGAAACTATGAAAATTAATTCGTTTTATGAGCATTGAAATGAAAATATGCCCCACAGGAACAGAAGCATTTGTTCTCAAACTCAGTGCTCTCTTGCAAGAGGATTTAAACTATTTATGAATATTTAAGAGAAAGAAATCAACTCACCCTGATTTTGCTACATTTATAATGCATAACTAGTGTTAAACATATTTTTGCCCATATGGAAAAAACAAGCAAATAGAAATGCTAGAGGCATAGAGACACATGCTATTTCCTTTTTTTAAAAAGTAATATGCTTCCTCAAGTTAAAGAATAGGATACCCTAAGGCAATCTCTAAGCTATTGATGCATAAAATCACAAAAGGTGTACCTGTAAATCAACAAACATTTTATTTCCAAGGAAAAAAAGTAACACCATTAGTTCAGGGAAATTCAGGGGTCATTTGAACCAAAGGCCAAATACCAACTAACTTCAGTGACAGGAGGAACTGGCTTTTGGGGTCAAAAGCCATTAAGCTACATTGTGGTCTAGAATCATAACTAAATTTTAGTTGTACACAGTATCAACATTATTGTGCATTTAAGTTTTTTCTTGTTCTTTTCTTTCTTTACCTTATGTGTACTGATTACAGATGACCAGGTCCTGAATCCCTCAAGCCAAAGGAACACAGAATATGCATTGACTGTTCCTGGCAGTGTAAGACCCAAATCAGTTACTTAGCAGGTAAGGAAGTAGAAAAATTAATTGTAATATTCTTTAGTACCTTGTTAGAAATAGACTGTACTCTTCCTAAAAGTCGTGAGTAGTGAGTTTTAAGATAGATGTACTATTAAAAGAGGGAGTATCAGTGTGAAAGAACCCCAAAATAAGGAAGAATTTGGAGCTCTCTGTGTGGGGAGGGTGGTTGTAAGACAAGACAGTACCAGTTTAATTCTTTGTTAGGTGTATTGCATGATGGTGGTTTTTTTAGCATGATTAAACTCTTATTTAAGGCAGGGCAGGCAGAGTTGGGCAGTAGATCTTGCAGATAAAGAGAGCTGTTCTGCTTTGGGAAGTGGAGGGGGACCTGAAAGCAGTGGAAGAATACTGGGTCTGCTCTTCAGCAAAATAAAAAACCACAGCATGTGACTAATCCGATCTTCAGTCATCAAAGTATGTATTCAAGTCATTCTCAGAATAATGATGGGATTACTCACAGGGGGAAGGTTAAGTGCTTTTGCTGAACTCATATATCTGGACAGAAGCCACAGTATTCTATGCAGGTCTCTTTGGAGGTTTTCTCTGCAAACACTGGAACACCCACAGAATTGTAAGGACCATAAAGACTCCTCTCTGCTTTCTATGTAATTATCTCAGAGAAACTCCCTAAATTTAAATTTACTGATTTTTGCTTGCTTCAAAGCATGTTAATCCTCATATAGGATATTATTTTGTCCTAATACCAGAACCAAGTGCTAGGACAGTACAGTGAAGAATAAAATCTTTTATAAGGGGATATAAACCATTATTCTGGTTTCAGAAGTCATTGAAACTAATATGACTGTGCAGATACAATTGAAAAACATGGCCATTAATTTCTACAGCAGATAGAATATTTATCTACAGTAATATAGATATCTTTTTGGGGGGTACATGGCAAAGAACAAGGAAGACTTGTTTTGATGAGACCATGCCATGAGACTAGGGGCCTAAGAGGGGAAAACACTGATTTCAGACCAGGGAGGACTGAGTTCACACAACCCAGGCAAGAGAGGGCTGTCTGAACCTCAACATGCAGAAGTTCCTGTGCTGCTCCCCTCAAACCAAGGGTGGTCAAGCAAAAGGGATGCAGATCCTCAGGCAAGGAAGAAACCCCCAGGTCTAAAGGTAGACTGAAAAAGGGGATGTGGGAGAAAGCCATAAAAGAAGCAGCCAGAATGATGCATTCCTATCTATCACTTTTCTATGGTCCAGAGTCATAAGGCAGAACCACTGCACCAGCAATAAGTGTTGATGCACACGAGGTGTAGTAGCAGCAGTGGGATGTTTTGACACTTTGACTAAAACTACTACTAGTAACTCTTCTATTGATCAGTGTCCTCCAGTTACCATCTTTTAAATGATATTTTTCTAACTGATTTTGTGTGATATAATAAGGAAAAAAATGAGTTACAGACAGCTGATCCATGAGAAAAATGGTGTGTGGAAACCGTTTCTACCAAAAATTGATAGCTAAATCCACTTCTCTGCAAAGAGCCTGAATAAGAGCCATATGCCATTTATTCTTTTCCACTGAGGACTGTGAAGACCTTGCTGGAGGCACCTGGCAAAGTTGCTGGTGTAGCTCTTAGAAGTTATGAAAAATCTGATGCTAGATCCCAGCTGAAATAAGTGAGAAAGGGAGCACTGACATAATGGTCTGGAATGAATATGACTTTAAATGGGATCAGGCAGTTTAGTTTTACCTAACTAAAACAGCAGTAGATCCAGTGAACATTTTTTTTTTCTAAACCACTAATAAAAATACATTTGCCATTCAACAGAATGAATATACAAACTATTTGCACATTTTGCAAACTTAGTATTATTTTTTCAGTCAGAAGCTGTGCCATAGAATACTTTCCTTTGTTAGCAATGGCACCATTTCTAGTAGAAAACTTGAAAGAAAAAAAAAAGAATAAATTAGCTTAACTTTAAAATTATTGTTATGACCTGATGCAATGTTAAGCCTTCTCACTTGAGTTCTAACAGAGTTTACTGTGTTTTGAAGTCTCAAGTCTGTAACTGGCAGCTGCAACAGGATGAGACCAGGCAGGGCACTTTGTGGTAGGTTTACAAACCTAACTGCAGAAAATGTGAAGCGAAGAATTGGCAATTTTTTTTACATACACGTAATCAGGTAGGTTCCAACATTTAGAGTAATCCTTCCAACTGGTCACAGCAACTCCGACAGGTGTTTTAAAGTCTGGGTAAGTTTGACAAGGGATCTAGAGATCCTATCAAATTTTCTGCAGTAGCTCGGTCACGTTGAAAAGGTTTCATACAATTGGTCTATTGAAAAGGGAAGACAGGATACAAAGTAAAAGGCACAGATGTTACAGAACAGTCACATTTCTTGAATACAGAGATCTTATAAATTAGATAGTGATTAAAATTGGGAACAGCCATTTTGTTGCTGCTTTATTTGTCAGTGCCGACTCTTTCTTGACCAAACATCTCTATCTTTTCTAACGCTGCACCACAATGTGCTGGGGGAGTCTTTTCTGAGCAGCTTTTCTTGTTTCTTCCCATTTCTGTAGCTTCCACCAAAGTATTAGTCAATGGTTTTCCCAGTGTTTCAGGAAGCATTATGGTTAATATTCCACTCAGAAGAGCCATGATTCCAACAAGCAACTGGAAGAAATAAACAGTAGCTGTAAAGGTAGATAAGTCTTTCAAGCTATACGTAGTTTTGATCTTGCTTGAGAGTAAATTTAAAATAAAGCACAGGGAACTGTAAGGCAAAGATCATAAGTCTTAAATGTTGCCTGTATAAAAGATATACCTTTTTTGTTGCATAAATGAAAAAATTATGCAGCATAACTAATGAGTGAGCAAGTGAAGTGTTTTGTTCACAAGGGATCAATACAGTGCAAGCAGGAATAATTCTGTTTAGGAAAACAATACATATTACCTTCATTTGGTATTTCTAGTATCAGGCATATATTTAAGAACTGATTCTAGGATTGCATACATTTATTTTTACAGGCACATTCACAGAGCTACAATTTCCCTGCCACCTGTAATCTCAATTCACACTCCAGCTCCTGTGAACTTGTACCTATGTGCTTGTTACTCCTGCACACAGCCAGATTGGAATTTCTCAATATGGCTCATTGGCCCGGAGCCACAAAAGTGCACATCTGTGCTCAGGAGAGCTCTTCAGGAAATGATCTAGCTCTCAACAGGAATACTTTGCTAAACTCGGGTTCAAAAAACTGTTAGGAGTGCAGGCGTCTACTGACATTTGCACTGGGATCACATTTTGGATTTGTCCATGGTATACACAGTTCCATAACAACAGCAAGAGTGGTGCAAAGATCAGGATAATGTGGGGTACATAGAGAAACACACACTTGTTCCAGGAATATCTACTCTTTCCCTTCACACTCTGTTCACATAGACATTTCTATGTCTTGTTCAATGACACCACTTCCCACTTTGCTCCTCTGAGTACAGAACAACATTAAACCCCTGACACTCCTCCAGCACCAGGTTATAAATCACACAATTCTCTCCTGATAGAAAAGCTTTCACACAGAACACCATGCCTGGTCTCAGTATTTTTCCATTCTGTGACTGGGAACTTTGAGGCTGTATTATCCTTATCTTGCCCTGTGCTGATTCTGAAGTCTGTCCTGTATTTAATACTTTCTTTCCAAGGGTGAGAGAGAACTTTTGGAATCACTGTGCCTATGTCTCTCACACAGAGCTTGAGACAAGAACTGGCCAGCTACCATCTGCAGCTAAGCCAGACTTTAAGTCAGAAAGGTGCTATAAAATCAGAATTCCCTACTGTAACCTTGAACAGTGCTATGTTCCTGCACATGCACCATGCTGGTTTTGCTCCTCTTCCCTTCCAAAAGAAGAGGACAATTTGTCTCCCGTATTCTCTTGAGAAGCAAAAGACACACTGTTGCATACACTCCTTCTTGCACTTGCAATAAATATAGAGGCAGACAAAAAAAATTCAAAATACTGTAAAATACTACAAGCGACAGTGAAAATAAAATAGTCATGGTCTTACCATGAAAGTTAAAAAAAAAATCCTAGCAGTAATAGGACTAGAGGGAATGGCACAAACTGAGGAAGATCCTTTTAGACATATTATGTGGCAGGAGTGATTTTTAAAAATATATTCCAAAATATTAAAATCTCCTCTCTGAGTGTCAAAATTCTTCTCTACTACTCAGACAAGATTTTCTGCCCTGGAAAGACAGGATGAATTGACGAATGGCAGCTATTGCACAATATCCTCTTTTATGTACACCCTTTAGTCTGTCAGAAGTTTATAACTGAGAATATTGAGGTCTGTAAAGGATATTGAATCTTATGGACACCCATAAATTTGGAGTGTATGAGAACTGGGTCAGTAGTGATACTCAAAAGAACAAGGTTAAAGCAACACTGTGTGCTTTGAATATGTGTGTCTTTTCTGTTTTGGTTATTCTTTTTAGACACTTGGCATTCTTCTCATGTTTTCCCTCCTCATGAACCTACCTCTTATTCCCCTGAGAACTCTCACTATTCTGTAAGTGTACACACCACCATCTTTCCTGCCTTTTCATCTCAGCTCTTGTAACTCTATTTCATCCCATTTTTGTTTCCTTTTTTTCCTCTATGTGAAAGTTGCTGCGTGCTGAGTAATGCAGTACATTTCCCTTCTCCCTGACCCTCAAAGCATTTCCCAGTATTTCCTGCAAAAGACAGAGTATGAAACAATTAAGTCACCGTGTATTAATTCAAGGACTTCTCAGATGTTCTCTACCTTTTCAAGGGCAGTAGCCAGAGCTATCAATGAAGTGACTCACATTTAGTAAAAGCAAGTCTTTTGCAGTCTTGTCTTGGCACACTTCATAAGGCATCTGACATAATTTAGCCCTTTGCTTGCTCACTACAAATGTGTGCATTTTGTAAATACATATTTACTATTTTAAATACATAATTCAGTATCAGAACATATTCTCCTGCTATGGTCAAATGCTTATGTGTACAAATAAACTGTATTTGTGTTATTGTACAAGGTATTTAAGTATGTTTAAGTATGTTTAAGCTAATTTGACAGGCATACCTCTTGAAATGCATTGTGTTATCGGGGTGCTAATTTGAAATCTGACTTTCTGCTTAGTCAGACTCTTAGAGTTTTCCCAACATTTCAGTACAACCAGCAGCTTCTAACAGATACCATAAAAAACTTCAGAAAATATTTACCATCATTTTTCTTATGTCCTCTTCCCTATCTGGAGCAACATTTTTAATTCTGCAGTGTAAGGTCTAAGACTAGGATTTAATATATTTAGTCCAGAACAAAACATAATTTGAATTAAATATCCCTACAAAAAATACTTTTACTTCTGAGAACAAATTATTATTCTAGTCTGCTATTTATATTCACATCTGATGGCTCTGAACCAATCTAAAACATGATCTTATTGACAAAATTCCCACTTCAACAAAAAATGTTATATTTCGACAGGAAAAACCAATAGTATTTGACAGAGGGTTTGTATTAATTTATTAACATCGGTCTGGGCTTTTAAAATTTCTAATTTATAGGTTTTTTTAGAGAAAAAACAATCCTGTTAAATGGCTATTGCAACATAATTCTTAAAAGCTGAGAAACAGAAATAGGTTATATAAGGAGCAGTTGTTTTACTGTACGTTTTCTATAAAGTTGTCACATGAAAAACGTACTTGGCAAGTTATTCAAGGTTTATAGGCATTTGAATAAGATGCTTGCAGTACTCACAGGTGGCATAGCTGTGCATGAGGCAGAGTGCCAAACAAATAGCAGTAGTGACTGCTCGACAGTGTGTGGTGAATGCAATAGATCAGTCTGATGTGTATCAGTTTACTTACAAATGTAATCCATTTGATTTCACTTCCATTCCAAAACATTTACTTGACCTGAGACTTGGCACGCTATGCTCCAACTCAAGACAAGCCTATTTAATAAATTGACAAATGCTCTATAACAGGAGCTAATAATGGAAACATGTTCACTGTGGACTACTACTCAACACTACAAAAACTCTGGATAATTTTTGTACACTGAGACTTGTTCATAGCTGAAATAATTCCTGTGTTTATACTGCCATTTGCACTGCTCTACAGAATGTTTGAGCACTCCCCCATCTGTGGTTTAACTGCAGCACTTCTGCACAGATAAATCTTATTTCATCCAGCAAAGGCAAAATGCTGACAAGAGAAAAAAAATGTTCTCCCATCACCACTCTGCTGTGCAAATGTTTCTTTGTCTTTTGTGGAATCATATCTTGGTTTGTGTGGAGACATTGTTAAGAAAGAAAACATTTTTAGGAACTTGAGGAAATAAATTTATTTGTAGTCTCCTTCATCCTCTTAGTTTTGATTGAAAACAACCAAAAGTAATTAATTTAAATAATGAAATGAGCTCACAAGAATTCTCTGAAACCAATCTCTAGCATCTATAATTAAAACTTTTATAATTGCCAAATCAAAGGGACACAATGCACTCTTTTGGGAAACTCCAATGTGGTGGACAAAATTTGACTAAGAATCGAGGTTAGACACATCCCATTACACTTTCACTTTCTGACATATAATCTACATATAATAGCAGTGTCCTAGTCACAGTGAATTCTAAGGGGGTTTTGAAAGAATTTAAACTATTTTAAATCATTAATAAACTTTTCTTTACTTAAAGCTTTAATACAAACTTTGTAATTCAGTCTGGTTTTACATATATAGGCATTTATCCTTCAGGAGAAAAAACAAATTGAATTCCTGCAGGATTTCTGAGCAGCAAATGCTTCATAACAGAAGTGCAATGAAGAAATGTGATTTATGTGTAAGCAGGAAATACATAAAATATTTTGTCCAAAGTGGATCTACTATGTAATGCCCAAAGTACACAGAGGAATGGTGCCACCTCTCTTTTCTGGGACAACTGGTGGTAAAAGACAAAACCTAATGGTAAACGACCTGGAGTTACCTAAAAAGTAAGATGTGCTTAATCAACACAAGGTTCTGTTGCTTGTCAAAGTCACCATGAAGCTCATCAATATACCATTTCTTTCTCTTTTTCTATCTCATGAATTGTTTTGTTCAGTTCTGGTAAATGAAAAACACAGCATAGGAGCTTTGGGACAGGTGTGAAGACCAAATGATAAGCACAAAACTTTCTTGATCTTTTGGGAGGCTATTCCAAAGACACAACGTCCCAGAGAAGCCATGGAAAATATTAAGGCATAATGTAAGAAAATCCAGCCACCTGTGGTGAGTTCAGGAATGGAAGAACTATGCCTTTGAAAAAAAGAGAAACTAAATCAGGAGCATGGTCAAAAACTGATAGGCCTGTAGAAAAGCCTGGACTATGACACCTCCTAAATGTTACTTGGTAGATGCAGAATATTTTTATCAATTTTATGCTAGGATTCAGGGCATAAATATTTTTCTGTCTTCTGTCATAAAAACATTTCAGAATATTTCAGTGATTCAAAGTCTCCCTTTTACTTTAGCTGCATATTTTTAACAACATGAGGCCACTACTGGTCTTTGGGACTTAATATTTCAAACAAGAATGGTTTACTCAATTTTCTTTTTGAAATAAATGTTCGGCTTTTGGTTCTTTTGTCAAATGAAAAACATACTTGGTAAGTTACTAAAGAGAAAACAAGTGACACATGCACCTTTTCAAAAAACATTGACCATTGAAATAAATACCTACAAGTGGCATGAAAATCCAAACGCTTCTCAGATATACACAGAAAGGAGCAACGACACTTCCTACACGGCACATCATGCTTCCACTTCCAACAGCAAGTGATCTAGACAGAAAATAATTTGAGTAAGAATTCTGGCAGTTAAAGGAAACAATTAGAAATGCATAGACACTTAAAACATTGGTAGGATTTGTATCTTTAAGCAATTATACTAGGAAGATGTTGCTATGCCAATGTAAATTTATATTGTGAAATTCAGCTGCTTCTGTAATTAAGATTAAAAATATAATTATCATTCAGCACAAATCACAGGATGAATAATTAGGACTTATAAGAAAGGTATAAAAACTGTTTAAGAAAGTATTGAGTATTCTTCTAGTTCCCCAATGGAACCAATCAATGCACATGGAATCCAAAATAAATAAAAAACTATGGTGCAGCCAAACTCCAGACAGCTCTGAGGCAGCTGAGGAACTCGTCCCATCCCAAGTCTTTCAGATCACCACCACTGATGCTAAGAGCTGCTGGATCTGGTGCAGAAACATAACAAAGGGAATGAAATAACATCAAATTAATGAAAAATACATAACTGGCAAAAGTTCTTACCTAACAATTGTTGGGTACAGTTCTGCTGTGTAGAGATATATAAGGCCAAATGCCACACCTATGGAAAACTTTCCAGCCATATTTGCTAAGATAATTAATATATTGAAATCCTATTGAAAGAGAGCACAAATAAATATATCACCAGAAAATAACATCCTTCCAAACATAATTTACATTCTTCAAAAGTTGTGACCCTTCTTTAAACAATAAGCAATACTCATTGCTTGCTTTTTAAAAATTGTTCAATAAGTTACTAGTTTCCATATCACTTTTTACAAGTTCACTGAAGCCCTGGGAGCATTTTATGTGTGACTCCAGCGATGACAGTGAAACCTATACTGAAAATACAGAAATCTATCTTAGACTGGCAGCTGCAACTTAAAACCAGCCTTTAATTAACTATTCTATGATTTAGAAAGAGCAGCTGCATCTACCAACTTAAGAGCCTTTAAAATCAATTTCTGCTATAGGAACACTTCCAACCATACGTGACTAACCTGAGGTATGAACATAATTAAAACACAGATCAGTGCACTTAAAATAAGGAACGGAATGAGTGTGTTTCTCCTTCCCAGTTTGTCCATCGCAAGGCAAGCAATGATATAGCAAGGCAACTCCACAGCACCTGTCAGTATGAAATTATCTCAGTTTAAGTCATGATTACTCATATTCATCTTATAACTGTAACTTCCTCTTTATGAGGAATTTATCTGATCTAGGGGGTAGTAAACGAGTAAAATCTAAAGATAACCAGTGTGCTGGGCTAGTTCATTTGGTTACAGAAAGTGTGACAGAAGGCAGAGAACAGCCTAGAATACAGAAGTGGGAGTGGAGAAGGACAAGGGAAACAGGTTTCACAGCACAGAGCAGCTCCAGTTCTCTTTGGGGTGGAAAATTACAGAAAAGAGCAAGGCCACAGTTCTGTTTCTATGACACTGACACTTGTGTCTGAAAGCTCTGCATTTGCTGCTCTTCTTCGTCAGGTATTGTCACAGTAACAGCTCAAGTGTGCCCACAGGGAATGTTGCTAGTGTCACACTAACACACCTCTCAGGATTTGCCAGCTTCTACCTGGACAGGGAACTGAAGCCCCAGGTGCCTCCCCCATCTTCAGCTCAAAATCATCCCAAAGTAAAATGCAAGAAAGGTCTGTCCATGTCCAGTATTCTGAGTAAGCTCCACAAATACAGAGTGCAGTTCCAGCCTTTTCCCTTCTCCATAAAAAAAAGAGGGCTTACAATATCCCACTCTTAATACAGATTATCTCTTCCTAATGTTTCTTTCCAGAGAAAATCCTCTGCTGCTCTAAAGGATCTGGCATTTGGCTAGACCTGTTCACACTGCGTAAACATAATTTGCCCCTAGACAAATTATATTGAGGCAGAGCCAGTTTGGACATGTTTTAAGCCAATTTGCTCATGAAGAATGCTACTATGTCCAATGTAAAATCAAGGAAGAACATAAGATGCAGCCCTGAAGAGCTTGGATTCCTTTATTAAGTACATATAGCATATCAATACCCTATAATATCAGGGGTTAACAATCTTTTGGGGTTGTGTTGGAAAAAGCAGGTTGTAATTATTCAGTGTCTGTTAGTCTGCTAAAATATTTTTGGAAGAGATGGATACAGTGTACTCCACAATAGCAGTTTAGTTATGTGTGCAATACCAGCACCCACTCTTCAACACATCAATCTAACAATACACCGTAATACATGACAAAACAAACTGGAATAATGAGAGCCCCAGTCCTTCTGTGAGCTTGTGTACACAATCAGTCACATTCACTTCACTGAGAGTACTCAGCTGCACAAAAGCAAAGCGCGTGATTTAATTCTTCACTGGCTCAGAGCTGCGTGTCTGATCTAGAGTCTTCTGAAGTCGGTGGAATATTTCCACTGATGTTAACAGACTTTGGATCAGGCCTTGAATGCACTGAGCTGCCTTTATAAACAACTTACATGCCAGAGAAAGATTACAGCCAGAATGATAAAATTAAGAGTATTACAACTTAATTAAAAATATGCTTTTGTGAAAACTGACTCTTCCTTCTGACAATTATGACTGTTTTATACAGAGACAAACTCAATATCATGACTGTAAGTGATAAAAAGGGATATTTTTTTCTCCATTTTCCTAGTTTCTGCCTTTAACAGAGCTGTGTGAATTTTGTGTTGCTTGTCTGCTTCCCCTGATATTTGTGTGGATCTGCTATAAGCTTGCAGGGCAAAGAGAAGACAAGCAGAATATGGTTTTACGATCAGAAAGACAGACAGAGAAGAATTCTGTACACCAAAAAAATTCTAAATTTTTTTTCTGAGAAACAGTGAGATTTGGAGTGAATGATACTCCTCCTGTGTTAGTCAACTTGATGAAGAGTTAGCAAGAAACTTTTTGAACAAGGTCCATAATTGAATGAACGAAGTAAAAAATTGGCTGTCAAATCTATAGACATTTTTAAATGTTATGTTCCAGCTCTGTCACTAATAGAATAAGGTACAAAAATATTTACCTATGAGAAAGAGGTTTAAATATTCATTGCCTCCTAGACTGACAGAGCTGAGGGAGAAGACGTAGTACCCCAGGCTCCCAGTGAACCAGATCAGCCAGACTGTGATGGTCCTTCTTGCAATTTGCCAGTTACAAAACAGGTCTAAGATGTTGTGCTTCTTTGTTGAGGACGTGTCATTGTCACTTGTTCTGCCACTGGCTAGATCATCTTGTTGGACTGAGCACAGTTCAGAAACTTTGCAGGGAGTGCTTACTTTGTTCCATCTTGCCATTGTATCAATCACTTTTTGTGCATCTTCATATCTTTCCTCTGATAGGAGCCAAAAAGGTGTTTCTGGGAGCATCCAGCAGCACAAGACAAAGGGAAGAGTTGCTATGGAGAGAAATATCTGATAGACCCACCAGGTCCGAACCAAAAATCCCACGAGTGCCACAATCATAACTCCCATAGCAAAAAAAGCATGGACATGCATAGAAGCCCAGGTTCGTGCCTTAATGCCAACAAATTCAGTCACATAAACAAAAGCCACAACCAGATAGCCACTTGAAACCTGGGAGGGTGGGAGAAAGAAAAGAAAAAAAAAAAAAAAAAAAAGTGAGGTTTGTTTCTACTCTCCTTGTGCACCAGCAGTAAAAACAAACAGCTAACAATGTTCCACATCTGTGTACACTTAATTGCCACCACACTGGCCTGTCTCACACTGACAGAAAAAAAGACAACCATGAAAATGAATCAGCTGGAGAAAAAGTTCACTCAAACCTTCAGACTGCTTGAACACTATTTTAAAATGTGAAGTGAATTTGGATGCTTTTCTGTAGTGGGGGACAGCCAGCAAGAGACACCTGCAAAGAAACTTAATTTGCTGATGTCATTAAACCTTCCCCTCCAAAAAACCAGGTCCCTTAATGACATCACAAACTGGATGCTTGGGAAAGTGAGGACCCCTGAAGTAATTGTCACTTCTGAAAATCTTGACCTCGGCTTTTAAGCAGGCTATTAATAACCTGCATATCAGAGAACTGCACATTTATGAAGAATTACCTTTCACAACCTTGTCAATTATCTCATTAAATCAAACTTTTTATCATGTTGGAAGAGAATCTCATATATATACAAGTACAGGTTCTCATATGGTGTCAAGTGAATGCAATATTGGCAAGTTCTGCATAATAGTATTTTTTCATTGAATATATATATTATTGAATATACATATTTCAATTTCTCAAATATCTCAACATCAGATTCTTGGTATCTCAAAACATTTCAAAACACAGCTAGAAAATACAGACTAGAAAATATTTCAGTATATTGTTTTGATTAATCAATTTTCTGGTTAACAATATTCCAGTTAATAACCTCTGATTCTGAACCCACTGATAGGAAAGCTGCACTGACCTCAGTGGCACAGGGCTAGAGTTTAGGACTGCATCTTGCAAATCAGTCCCAGTGGCCAGATAAAACCCACAACATTGGTCTGGTCAGAGATTTTTGCTTTTCTAAACTACCACGGGCCCTGACATCAACAGCCAAGGGAGTCAGCAGAGGGACTCCTGTAGATCTCACTGTTCAAGGCTGACATGATGCAGTTTTTCCCACTAGGAAATTCTTCTGAGCTCTAATCAGGCAAAGGGAGCTCCAGGTGCAAGATTCTGTCCTGACTAATGCACTGTCAGCAGGAATAAAATAAATTATGGGACTATTTTAAATATCTAACCCAGGTTAAATAAGTTAGATGATTTCTTTTTGTGATGGCGTTCTAATTTCTTTATGCATTAAGTAGTGAAAAGCGACAAATAATGTACTTTTGGCTGTAAAATAGTTACTTAAAATTGGTTACTATATATAGTATAAATATTGAATATGTGTCAGATATTGAATGTATACCACACACACATAAAATTGTGTGTGTGGGTCTGCACAAACACATATGCTGAAATACCTTTAAGTACAGTATAAAACATCTAGGTGTTAAATGTGTCTACCTATGTATTTAGTATTCCAGATACAGCTTAAAAGACCAAAGAGATGCATGGAAGAGAAAATGTGCATCTCTCCTCCATCACTCAAAAGAGTCGAGATAAAAATAATACTTATTATAGATTTGCTAGTTTAAGAAAAAATATATTCAGTTTCGAAGAATAAGGAGAAATGCAACAGCAGCTGCAATGCAGAATCCAGAGTTTGCTGCTCACACTTGGTATTTAATTACCAGTCCAGCAGAGGTTGGGATGGAGGAAGTACCAAACACTGCTTCATACAGACGCTTTCTATTAATTCAAAGAGGAAAACTGCTGTGGTCCAAGAACATTCAGACTCTCCCTGCTCTGCTGAAATAAGTGCAACAAACGGGGCTTTAGAATAATGAAGTAGGGGAGGAAATAATAACAAAAGGGAGGTTTTCCTGAGAAGGGGTAAGAAATGACATGTAAAAAGGGCCAGGGTGAACATCCTTTCTTACCATAGCAAGGAGAAAACGCACAATCACGAAACTGTAGTAGT
Source organism: Daphoenositta chrysoptera (assembly GCA_013397915.1). Taxonomy (NCBI): domain Eukaryota; kingdom Metazoa; phylum Chordata; class Aves; order Passeriformes; genus Daphoenositta; species Daphoenositta chrysoptera. The sequence goes on along the minus strand of VZRO01007267.1, from coordinate 613,518 downwards.
CAAATGTGAAGGCCACTGCGATGCCAAATACAAACTGACCAGCACTTGTGAACCATATAACACGCTGTCTTCCCAGTCTGCAAATCACAGCAGTAATAAAATCATGACTGACCACAAACATTCCATTAAAATACACCTGCAACTCCAGAGAGCCTAGCTGGAAGTTTACTAACTCATCACAGAAACTCTGGTTTAGTTACCTGTATTAATTTGTTGGTAATTCCAGCTTCCAAGAAAAAGGATGCATGGAACTTCCATTCCACAATTCTTGGCTGGAAGCAATGTGCAGTGAGCATTACATATGTTCACCTCCAGTTTTAACTCCTACATAACTGATTGGTAAATTTACTCTTATTTATGAGGACATAAATCAGTTTTCCAGATATTTTATATTAAGTAGCATGTTACTAATCTCTAACAAAAGTTAGCTGTGATAACACATGCTATATTTTGCCAAAGTAACAACCAATTTGGATAGTAGTGAAAGGTTTCTGTAACATATCTTTGTCCAGTTCTTTAAAATTGAATTATCTAAAAAATGACAATCACATAGTTCCCCATAATTTTCTGATTTCTGACAGTACATATGCATGCAGATAAAAATATAGAAATTCAGGAAGATAGTATACTAACAGCAAAAAAAAAAAAATCACATCAAATACTAGCTTCAGCAGTAGATATACAAGACTCTACTGAGAATTCACTACATTCTACCTACAAATGCTCTGTAACACAAACTGCGTGGAATTATTTTTCTTCCCTGGTAATAATTCCTTGGTCTCTTATTATCTCCTCCATTGCAAACAGCTTTTCACAAATGGGGATAATACTTTTAGACAGACAGTTTGAGGACTTTCAGAGTGGGTTTTTTTCTGTGAGTATTTGGTACTCCCAATAAAATTCCTCTTATTTTTCTCCAGCCTTGACCTGGAGTCACGTTTTGGTCTTTGATCCCTGCCAGAAAAGATCCCAGTAAGTCTTAGCTATCAGAGCTCTTCTGTTGGGAAATCGTTAATTGGTAATGGGAGGAACATACAAACTTATTTCCCATGAGCCAGGATGTGTCAGAAAATAATAACTTTCAGCTGTAAAGTCTGCAGTTGTAAATCTGCAACTCAGAATGTGTGTATTATATTAACTGGTCATCCATGGCTTGAATTAATGGAAATGAGAACAATACAATCCTAACCTTATAAATCATGTCCAAGTATTAATTAATAAAATTATGGATTATTTAAAGGGACTCAAAACAGATGTTAGCATTATATTCTGATTTTGTACTAAGTACAGTTTTACAAATCCTGGGATTGGGAGGCAGATTGATTCCATGTGTTCTAAAAGCCAAATTAAAAAAAAGCTCATCATTACTGTTGCATTCCCATGTTGTGACTGTCACACTGTAGTGTTGTGCTAATGCAGGAAAATCAGAAAACATCATGCCTGATCTCCTTGTTCTGCTTACACTGTTAGATGTGGGATGAAACGTCACCCTCCACCCAACAGAACTGTCAGTCAACAAGCTCCTTTATAGAAAGACATAAATAACTCTAAACCAGCCTTCAAAGCAAAGCACAGGTACATAAAGTGCCCAAGACAAAACCTAATACAATGTAGTTTGGATATTTGATTCACATATGGACAGATGGGCATGGCTGGGTGTTCTTCTGAGGCAGGAATATATCTGTGTTGAGAGAGAAAATCAGCTGAGGCAGGAGGATACAGATGTACACCCTGAGTCTCACTGTTGCTTCTGAGTGTAGCTCTGATGTTGGATTTCCGTGCATGATCTGAGATAACACCCAGGGAGGAAGCGTTGGACAGGAATGGGCCTTGGAACCCTGAGCAAGGGACTGCTCGGATCGAGTCCCTCCAGGACTGATGCTCCTTGTGCTCAAACAGAACTTTGTACATGCTGGTAAATAAGTGAAGCTACAGCACAGCTCACCCACACCCATTTTTCCTCTTATCTGCATTAGCTTTCAAGAGACTGAAGTTTAAGCTAATTTTTCAGGGAAAACCTACAACTGGACAGCAAGGAAATGCATATGTATGGGTGTTTATTGTAAGAAGGTGGGGCTTGATTAAACCCTCAAAGCCTTTGCATCAGCCTCACTGAGCTGTATTCATGACAGAGGTTAGGAAAGGTGATTTTAAAATACATGATATTTAACCTTCTAGTAGCCCTTCAGCTGCTTGTCATATTACAAAATAAAAATCTGCATTTCCACGAGGAATGTCTCCTCTTGAAAAATGAGGTTAAAATCTGCTCCCAGGTTTTACCATTGCTATTACGAGCTGTTGCTATTCCTGTTAAAATTAGTAAACAAACAAACAAATAAATAAAAATCTAAAGGCAAATACTAGCTGCACAGGGCAATTTCAGGGATCAAGGCCTAGAACAATGGATGACAAAGTATGAAAAAGTTTTAAAAGTAAATGACTTGAGAATACATTTTAAAATTGGTACTTGCTATTGGAAAAAGAAATCAAGTTAAACAGATCTGTGAATAAAGCAATATCCAAACCTCCTGAATATTGCATACATAGTTATGAATACACAATGAATGAAAACAACAAAAACAGGTCGATACACATGGACTGTAGTCTGAAGCTACAGTTTTCAGAGGATGGGACTTTACCTGTCAGCAATGTCACCAAAAATCACTGCTCCAGCCAAGACTCCAAGCATGAATGTAGGCTGGATTAATTTTGCAAGCCATTCTCGGTCACAGACCAGATCCCACTGCGTAACAACAGTGCTCTTCCACTTTGTATCATCATAGAGAAATCCATCAGAACAAGGAAATACAGACTTGTTGCCTTCGTATTCATATGCCAGATCCAAACTAACTTCTCGTTTGGACCTGCTGCATTGATCAAGTTCCCAAATTTCTCTGTTTTCCAGCTGGACTACGATGTAATTTTCTGTTGATGTCCATAGCGTCCAGATGTCCTCTATACTTGATGCAGAGGAGTTGTGGAAAAGAACACTACTCACATTTCCAGGGAACCCGCATACAAAGTTAGGAGTAACAGCCATGAACACAGATGCTAAGTAATGGATACCACATGACATAGCTTGAAAGACAGATGCAAAATAAACACATGCTTGAAATCTGTAAGGGAAAGAAAAAATTTTACTGAGGAAAAGCCCTCTATACATGAGAAAAATATTCAGCATAATTGTTTGGATAGATCAGTAAATGGAGAAATCATTAATGTGTGTGGTGTTTTGTTGTGTAGTGCTGCTTCAATATTAGCTAAGCTCTGCAAGACACCAAAGATGAGAAAAAGATCCACAGTAATTTATTGTTAAGAAATAAGTGCTGCTCTTAGTCATGTGTTTAGTCATACAGAGACCATTTAAAATGAAACAATTCTGAACTTAAGCATTTAGTTTGAAGCAAGCTTCCACCTTCCAATTCTCTGTAGCATATCCCCTTAAAACAAGGCCTTAGATTTCTTGAATAGTTAGAAAAACCAAAATGTTGCAACTTCATGTTCTTAGGGATAGAGATATGTGCATCAAATAAAACAAACCAAACACATTATGACACTCATTCCATCTAACTGCATCTCTAGAACTGTATTTCATCTATTTTCCATCTCTCTTTATTGCAGCCAAAAGACAAAGAGAGAATACATGTAGACACATGTAGAAGATAGAATCTGAACAATGTGAAATGTTTTGTACCAAAACAGAGCTCTGAACTGGGTTGGGTTTTGGCTTAAACAGGGTGTGCAGTTATCCATTGGAGATTGTATCATAAAGCAAACCTAGTAAAAGAATGTTTTATGCATAGCCTGAATTTTGGTATTTTAAGAGCTTTTAAAACATGCTTGAGATGCAAATAAATCTTAGTATAAAAATTGCATGTGTATTCAGAATTTCAAAAGACTCGCAATGAATTCTAGTGTCACTGTCTGCAAATTCTAGAGAATTTCTGATAATTTAGGCATAAGGAGACTTTTTCTCAATTAAATGTTTAAATTATGCGTATAATCAGTACAACACTTGTTCAGAAAAAACAAAATAGCTTTTGTTCTCCTCCCTTTTTTATTTCCTGATGGCCAATGAATTGAAATAATTTGAAGAAACATTCAATGAGCTTCTTACATTCTTACTGCAGGATGCAGCAGGCCTTGACAGTATGAAACAGAAGGCACACTTTTTTTTTCACATGATCAGAGGCTATCTCTGCTGAAGTTATAGGAAATAATGTCTAAAAACCAATTACCTTGAAATGTCTTTTGGGAAAAGTCAGAGCAATTCCAATTCCTGTAACAAATGCAGCCTCTAGAGACTCCCCTCCAAAATGTATCTAATCTAGCTTTGAATTCCCATCATACAGATCTCAACAGTACATAGCCATAGGATTTTAAATCATCTATCATCAGAATTTCTAAATAATTTTGAAACTATCTATAAGCAAAGTATTGAAATAGAATTTACTGGATACATTATCTTAATATCCAATTAACCTTTCCAATAAAAGAGCTCTCTTGCAAAACACACCTCCATTCACCATCCTCATTCTCCTCTACCTTTTATCTTGATTCTTATTTCTTTCCTTGGTAAATGTAAACCCAGTAGCCTGTCCTGTCCTTCCAATGCCATTTGACGTTGCTGTTGTTCTGCTGCAGTGCTTTTTATCCCCCTTTCTCTTGACTAACAGCTCTATTGAATTTTCCACAGCAGTCTGAGGAGTGAGTTGAACTGCTAAACCCACCATGGCAGCTCAAAATGTGGCTCCACTTCCCTTTGTAGGATACTGGAAGGCAGTCCTCACACACTGTGCTCCTCTTTCCCAACAAAACCGAGAGATATGGTCAGGAGAAACTGAACAAAACCACAGCAACCCTTAAGTCTATCCATTCTCTCTCAAGAGAACAGCTTCTTGGGGATTAAGTAGGAAGCCATGGAGCAAAGCAAAGCTGAAATAGCTCTGAAAGGCCTTTGGGCTATCTTGGACCACAAAAAAGCAAAGGTTATTTTGAAATGTAACCCTTGGGATCCTATTGATGCAGACAAATATGGTAATGTTTTTTAGTTCCTCTTCTCTAGTTTCATTCTAACTGTTCCCATCAAAAGGCACAAACTCATTTTAAAAATAGCAGAGCACAATGAAATTCAACAACCTGGGCTATCACTGCAGTATGCAGAATGCCTGAAAGAGATAATAGTAAATTAAACCCCTACAAGCTGTGCACTTACATCTTCTACTAGCTAGTAAAATGTGGCACACTTGGAACCAGGATCCCCAGTATTTGCAATATCAGTCATTATGCATTAGAAAATTGCAGTGTGAGATAATCCACTTGGTATTTCCCAGAGAGAGGGAGAATTAAATAATTTCAAACTCACATACACACTTTTTGAGTTGCCTAATTATTTCTTGCAATACAAGAAATATCAGGACTATAATTTATCTTCATCCCAGTAAGAGTTAGTAGGGAAAATATATTTATGCCTTTTTTTGTTGGAGAGGCTTGAAGGGAGATAACAACTTTTAAGGATAGAGACTGAGAAGATGGCATGAAACAATGCACTACATTTATTTTTACAAATTGAAAACCCAGCAGTATCACCAGGGCTATGAGCAGGTCTAGTTAATCTCTGCTCTCACTACTCACTGGAGAGTTTTATCTTCTCTCTTCCTGAACATTTCTTGTGATCATACTTCAATGACCATTTTGACAGACTACTCCACTGTCAAATCTTTCTGTTGGAAAGTTTCTCATTAAATCTAATCTCTATGTCCCCTTTTCAAATATAAGACTATTATTAGCTTATAAAACATCCTGGTGCAACCTTGAATAAATCTTCCTTTCCTTTTATCACTTCATTGTACAGGATTCTCAGTTACCCTCCTCCTGTTACTGTCTACAACCATACAAACTACAGTCTGTTACCTTTTCCTTTTCTTTGTGTCCCTTCTTTCTTTCCACCTCCATAAAAAGCAATAAAGGATTCATTTTAAAGAAATATCTGTTATGCCATATTTCACCCATCTTTCAAGGGTTTAACTTATTATTAGACATAGCTTATTCTTGTAAAAACATTCTTCCATTTTCAATGTTATGAAAATCTTATTCAGTTTCAACAAAGAAATCCACTCTGTAGCACCATTATTTTTCTTAACTAATATGCAGTGCCAATGCTAAGCAAACACAAAAAGTCAGACAGAATACCAGATATACTTTAACAGACATAATTTATGCTGAATATGACTTTGTTTAAGAATGGGAAAATGTGTTTTTACAGCAAAATGACTGTGTTGTTCAGAATTTTGCAGAAGGGATTGCAATGCAGTTTTTAACCTCTACCTGCTCAATAAAAGAGCCAAGGAGAAGGCAGGGGGAGCAGGAATAGGAGGGAGTAAGGCCTGATGTGAAGTTAGAAAAGCATGTGGAAGCACTAGTGTCTGAAGGCATTCTGCACCACACTAACAGGCTGCTTCACTGCCTGCAAAAACTATTTACTGCTCTCTCCAGTAAAATTCCACACAGGGCTGGCTAAGCCTCTCTCTGTATATACTCTGTATATGCATATTTTTGTATATACAAAACACACAAAAACCATCATGAAAGCCCTGTTCTGCTGTGAAGGCAAAGTCCACTGCTGACTACAGCAGTGTTGTAACAGCATTCCCACTGATCCTAGATTGAAAAGCCCGACCTTATGAGCTGCTGGCAATCTCCTGTGGGTAGGAAGAGCTTTTCCTCCAGAAAGATCAGTGGTGTAACTGTCAGGAAATTCCTTAACCTGTATAGTTACCAAAGAGGAATTAATCAGACCATTAGAGACAACATAAAGAAAGCATGAAAAGTGTGTAGGGAGGTCGATATTTAGGAATGTAGGAAGGTAAGTACGTAGGGATGGGAGGAGATAGGGCAATACTACAGGAGCATGGAATTTAGCTTTCCAGAACAGCTGGAGACTGAAACGGGACCAAGACACAGGTCCAGGCTCAGGACAGACAGAGGCTTGCTGAAACAGAGACTGGGGTGGCAGAGAGTGCTGAGCGAGGAGGAGCACAGAGCTGCTGCCTCCTCTGTTGCCAGCTGGGATCCCTCCCTTTGAACCCCTGGGTACACGAGTTGTGTCCCGGAGCCCATGCTGTGGCCATGCCGATGCCCTTCCCCAGTCTTGGTGCCCTCGGCCCGTGGTCACGCCATGGCTGAGCAGCCTCCGGCCTGTGCAGGAGCCTGGAGCAGCCCCCAGGAGCCTGGAGCAGCCCCCAGGAGGCCACAGCACAACATACACAGGTCAAACACTCCACTGACCCTGAGACACAGGGTAAAGTCTACGCTGTCCTTGCTCCCTACTGTAAATTATTAACTTTTTTCCCAAATTCTTAATTTAAGAACACCAAACTGATAAGAAAAACCTTTATTACTGAGCTTAAATCTCTCTGCTGCAGACAAATGTATACTATAATCTCTATATTAACCTCACCAAATTCTGTTTGAAAAGTTAAATTTCCCTGAATAAAGAAATACTGTTGCTCATGCACCAAAATGGTTAGAAAATACCATTGCAGGAGCAAAAAATACTATTGAAATTCACCAGAAGAAGGCAAATCCTGTGATTTATTTTCCTGGACTGATCTCAAAAAGGGCAGATTTTGGCAATGGTATTTTATATGCCAGTCATCTTTACATACACACAACAGATTATGTAACATATATTGTTGCAAACAGTAATTTTCAATAACCTATTTTACAGATATGTTTTTCTTTTTAAAAAACACACTTCTGCAATTTAAAAAAAAAGTTCTGTGAACATGATGACTGTCCTAAAAGGTATGATAATTTCTCTCAGTGTTTTTCCATCTCTTCAGTGACTTGCCATGGGAGATAATTATTTGGCAAGTACATTTTGTCACTCTTGCCAGGAGTGTCAAATATAGAAGTCAAGAAGACTTCATAGGTTACTGCTCCAGTATAGAGACACTTAATGAATGCCAGAAGTCAAATGAGCTTAAAATTGTCTTCACAAAAGCTTGAGCAAGACACAACATGAAAATGTTCCAGTCCCTCTTAAAATATTTGTGAAATTTCTCCACAGTTATTTTTTTTTCAGTTTGAAGCTTATAGTTAAAAAAAGATTTTTGCATTTTCTATTTCCTCTGCACAAGTTTTAAGATCTCACCGGTAAGAAAAGCAACTGGTAGTACCATGTCAGTGCCTGAACATGAGAAATACTGTTCCATAAAGATAATGAACTAGATCTCAAATCATTGTTGCTCTGCCTGTAGTCTCATGACACAACATCTCTGTGGCACTGTCACTGCAAGATATTTTCTCCCTTCCCTTTTCCACCTGTTTATTCTCCCCCTTGAGACACAGTGCACTGTACCCTCAGCTGTGGTGGTCCTTCTTTTGTGGACCATCTGTGAACTTTGTCTGGCAAACTGATCTGACTTGAACAAAAAAGTCAAAATAGATAATAAATTTAAGAAAAGAAAAACAAAGACAACAAGCTAGGGTAGTTACTCAGTCTATTTTATATTGTATTCATGCAAATAACCCACACCAGTCTATTTGAAAGGTGGTGCACCTGGCATGCAAAAATACTTGAAGTGCACATTGCCACATGTATGTTAGAGAATAAATCCCCAGCCTAACAGTACTTTTAACATTGTCAGTTATTGCAATGTATAGAAAGCACAAAAATTGTTGTTGGAGACTAATTTTATGTTAAAAAAACCCCATAATTCTCATTTCCTTGTCTGTCCATCAAAAAGAGAAAAGAGGAAATTACAAGATACTCATCAAAACCTAATATAACCATTTAAAATACTTTTAGTGTAGAACAGACTCACAAAACTGTTCTGTGATTAGCAAAAGATTTGTACTATTCCACAGGCTTTACAAGAACTATTTTTACTGCTTGTCTTCTCAACCACCTCATTTGTAAGTTGCTTAAGTCAGAAAACACAGTATGTTTTTGTTGTGCAGTGTACACTCAACAGGATGGATTCAGTGGAAAGAAATTTCCAGATATTTACTATTTCTGAAAGAATTTGTGTTCAGTAACCACTTTAACCTCTGTATTCCATCCTGGCTTGGTTGGTTTTTTCATGTGAGAAAAGCCATTCAGCATTCTTTCCACTCTAAACCAAAAAGCTATGATGCACTTCCACATTTATTTTTTGAGAGGAAAGGAACTGAATGTGACTCAAGAGTATTTTTGCTATGGTGCAGAGATACAGATTTGGAAGCAGCCTTAAATATACAACATGCACAGCCTTATTTGACTTACGGTGTCAAGAATAAACTTCCTTCCCTCCTAAGGGCAGTTTAAACTATGCTGAGAGTCTCAGCCCACATAGTTATTTCCAGAATGTGTTTTCAGAGGCAGCAGATGCTGTGTTGGATATCTAGTTTGAACATATCAACAGCACAGATGCAACAGGAATAAGAAAAGGTATGGAGATCAGGAAGACCCCAGGTTTTATATATCATCACTGATGACAATGCAAAGCATCAATGTGCAGTCACCAAACACCAGACACCAAATCATTCTTACAATCTTTTAAAACTTATTCTCTGAAGAATTCACTTCTATCTCCTTAAACCTTTGCAAATTTGCCTTTAAGACAAGTCCGGCATTTGTTCACCAGAGTCATGAAGAAAAATACATTGGCTGCTCACTACTGCACATTTTGTATGACAGCTTAGATGAAGAAAGTCCCATCAGCATGAGAATAAAGAAATAATGCTACGGAATTAAGGGCCATACTTAAGAGAAAGTATTTTTTTAAAACTTAATAGAACAGTTCTTCATTGTTGACCATTTAAATCAGGCACATAAGGTTCCTGTCATCAGCTGTGACAAAATAATAAATATTGCTGGATTTCAACAGTTTAGTAGCACAGCTTTCACCTTTGGACAGCCACGCACAGCTGAAAGGGAGCTGCTGCTAAAGGTGCCCCGATGTTTCTTGCTGCCCCTCTGCCAAGGGCTGCTGCCCCCAGGGAGAGCCAGGCAGGAGGGTGGTGTGATCATGGCTCAGCCACTCCAGCCCAATGCCCAACCTTCTCATTCAAATGGCAGTGAAACTGGGAAAGACACAGAGGATCTGGATTTGCACTCAAGCAACCAAGGTGCACATAAACATTCCACTTGACTTTCCTGGGAAAGCAACCTCTTATTAAGGGGGAGCACATCACTGGGAGGAACAGCAATTCCAACACTAGAGTCAGTATTTTTTTATTCTAGTTACCCACTTGCCCTTTCTGCTTTATATGTGTTAAGTAGATATGCCAGGTAAATTAAGAAAGAGCATGACCATGCAGTTTGTAAGCTATTTAGCTTTGTTTTGGAATTATTTGGACTAGTGTTAAACACAGCAGAGTAGTTACACTTGAACAGTATTAACACTTCAGGCTCTATACTTGGAAGTTTCTATTCCAGGAATGGCATTTCTATAAATGTCTACCATTTAGAAAATTAGCATGTACTGTGTATGATATATTGCTAGCATTACTTGTCATAGGGAAAACTCAATTCCAGTTTCTCTGGTAACACTGTTTTCTTTTGGTCACCCTCTGTTTTGTGGACAAATCCAAATTAGGTATTTCATTCCCTTCCACACTGTACCGTTTCCATCAGCTTATGTAAGCAAATCATTTCACATCATAATCTGTAAAGTGTCTAATAGAATTTAAGTGTTTTTATTGAGATTCTATCTAATTACAGACATAGGCAGTACTTAATGTTTAAACTGTTAACTTTCATTCTTCCTTTCCCATTTAGGAAATAGGATGTTTTCTGCTGGTTACGTTGCTGACACAATGGACTAATTTTGTTCAAATTAGTTTATATTTATTTTATCTGATTTCTCCCACTGTCTATGATCCTGAAATAAAACTAACTGGTTGGCATATTAATTACATTCTTACTCCTTTGTTATTCTATTTACACATTTCTTCTGCAAAACTCTGAATCTGTTGTACCTGATAGTACAAACACATGAATTGGATATCTACTTCACAGTGGTGAAAACTGCCCATTCTGAAGCAATGAGCAATCTATTCTTCAAAGATTAATTCACAAAGTAATTAAGCCTTACAGTTCTCATAGTTATATTATGCTTTTTAAGAACTCTTTTTTTTAGAATTTATTTTTTATTTATAGTCACACCTAAGAAGATTTGGATACAGACAGCTCATTTTCAGTCTGAATTCTACATAAATTCTCTTCACACCATGCCACACATTGTTAAGCATATTACCCAAGGCTTTACATTTCTGTATTGGAAATTTAATTCCTTCCTGGCTGGAAAACGATTGTAAAATTACTCGTTCTTACTGGTTTTTGAAAATTCTCATGGAAAAAGTTAAAACAAATGAGAAATCTGTGTAATTAATTTAAGAACACTGGACATCATTTTCCTAGGAAATGTTTGTAACCATTCCTGCACATACAAGTATCTTCCAAGTTTTCAGAAATAATATGGAATACCAGCTCCATGGATCAAAGTATGTTTAAATCATTTCTGTAAATACTTGAGTGAAATGTCATGGAATTTTGGGTTTCTCCATTCTGTCAGTCTTCCATAATATAGAGCAGTGATTTTATCCATAGCATTACTTTTGCAGCCTTGAATATGATTAAGGTAATTTGGTCTATTTCTATGGGCTACATAAAGCAGTTTTAACTAGATAATATGTCATTTTACTCTCCCTGGCTCCATTTGCAACTCTCACAATGTTCTTTGTTACTTCTGACATTCACCATAGTGACTCTATCAAAAGCAAAACAGAAAAACTAAAGTAGATACCTTTGCTTTATTAACTTTTTATGAATATTTAACTTAAAAAAAATAGCACTTAACAAGATGTTACATTAAGGGAATTAAGTATCAGATAATGCTGGCTTTTAAAATCTGGGGACAAAGTCGACATATAAATCAAAGCATCACTTCAGAAAAGGCAACAGTCAGCCACGGATTCTTTTCTGATGAAGAGAATACTGCCAGTTGCAATCCTACCTATATGGAATCCCACAATTTTATAGCTCTACAGCTTGAAGAAAGGGATTCAGTTTAATGCAGAGTCTGGTATAGTGAAAGTATTTTCTTCTGTTAAACATGGTTTAGCTTCTGGAATTGTTTAAGTACACCCATATTTAGTGGCTAAGTTCTACATGAGAAATAGAATAACCTCCACACCGACAGCTCTTCTCCCTCTTTGTAACAGAGTAGCTTGTGTCTTCTACAGGCTTTGTTAAAACCCGGTTAGGACACCGAAGAGGAGTAAAATGTATCTCCTTTCTTCCTCTGTCTTCAGGAGTCCACGCGGATGACCCACAAATCGTTCAACAGCTCTTGGGAGGGCTCAGGTTAGTAGCCCTGACAGCATATCTTCTCCAAGGCAAGGCAAGGTATTTCTAAACCCACAGAAAAGATGGTTACTGAGCACAAGAGGACTTTCAGCTTCTTTTGCAGGTTCATAGCTCATCTTCTCTCCAAACTGTTCCTCTTCACTGCAAAGGCATAATGCATTCTTTCTTCCACAGTACTTACTGTCAGGTTCTTTCCTTGAGTCTTTCTCTTGTGGTGTCTCATACAAGGGAATTATCTGGAATAATGCTATATTCTAACTTCCCACTAATATTTACAAGCATTTTAGAGATCCCATTCTCCACAACAATAAAGAAGCTGAACTCTGCTCAGACCTACCAGGATTCTTCTACATAAATCTACTTTTGTACTAACTGCCCCCTCTATTCTTAATGAGTGAGACAGAACTGAGGTTGGCTGCACTGATCTACAAAGGACGACAGTTCTTCCAGGAGCCTAAAATACATGTGTATATGAGATGAGGTCCTAGATGCTATGAACCTGGAACTAACATGAATTATCTCTCTCAGAAAGGTGGAGCTGTAGCAACTTCATGGTATTCCCAGCTCTGCTGACATACACCAGTTCTAAAGACACAGGAGAACAGATCAAACAACAATTTGTTCTGGAATATGATACATAAATATTAATTATTTAAATGAAATGTGGTAGCATCAGTATAATTGCACCATGCTTACTGTACACTTTGATGCAATATAATGTATAGAGTAAGCAATCCATATTCATCTATACTATTTCTATATTTCTATCCCCTTTCCACTCGGTGAGGAACCACAAATAAACCAGGATTCACCTTGTCCTTGTCAAAACCACGTATTGAAAACAAGACAGAGGGATCATGCCCTTAGTGGTCCAATTCTCCCTCTGGACAAGGTGACTTCGCAGAGATGTCTGAAGTTTACACTACATGACTATAAAGATACTGAGATGAGCTCACTAGTGCCTTGATTAGGACAGCTGATTTCCCCACACAGCTAGAACAGACTTTTACAGATGTATCAGGTAGGAACTTAGATGCGTCCATATCTCTTTCACAATTTAGAGAGGAGAAAGAAGTCACCATATGGCTGGAAAAGTTCAGGCCATCATGGATGTAATACATTTAAATGGCACTGAGCTCCATCCAAAATGTGGTTCTGATTGCTCTTCATAGAGCAGCAAATTATTCCCAGTTCTTTGAAGCACCTTTTCAGCACTTCTTTTCTACCTCTTGCTGCCTTATTTCCATCTGTTCTCCAGGGCTTGTCCTGTATTTTTGCCTCAGCACCACTGCTGTGGCTGCATCTCTGATGCAGCTACCTAATAGTAATGTCTCCAGATAATAGGAAGAGGAAACCTAACTTCACCTCTTGAGGAAAACATTTTCTTGAGGAAAGGGTTCAGAATATGATCCAACAGATGGTACTTCTAAATTCCTCAAATCCTATTTTTACTACATGTGGTTTTCAAAAAACATCTGCTCTACATGAGGTGAGCACTGTCGCTTGTCCATCAATGTACCATATTAAGGTATACATTAGCTCTCTAGGCAGTTTCAGTATTTTCCAAAGACAGCTAAGATTTATCTCCAAGTGTATGGACAATTTGATCAACCATCATTATTAGTACTTGTAAATCTCTGTCTTCTAGAGTTTGTTGTTACACTTTTTCCAGTCTTGCCATTGTGACCAAGATATATCTACCTCAGCTGCTATCTTCTCTGGCTTCCTATTTTTTCCATATTTCTGAAAAGTTGAGAATCTCATGTTCTTGTTCAGCTGCTATAGCTTCATACCTTGAACTACCTTAAATAAAATGTCAGCAGTGTATCTATCTCAGTACCATCCTTGTTGTGGATAGCAAAACTGTGGCACAGAAATTGTCACAGAATATGCTAAAGGCTCCTGGGGCCTTCAAAAAATTCCCTAAATTTAGTGGTGTTTTCTACCTGCATGATTTAAGTTCCTGCAATAAATAGGTGAAACTTTCCATGAGTAAGGCCTTTTATAAAAATTTCCTTCCAATTCTGAGATATCTGAGTACTGCTGAAGATCATTACTATTATGAGAAAATTACTGACAGAGCTTTTGTAGGAATGGTATCCCAGTCCCAGGCATTGTATTACAGGGAACACACTGTCCAGTGCCTTACATATTTCATTTTCATTCACACCATAATGTTTCAGGATGAAACAGCTGATCATCAGCTCCTTGACATGTGTGATAATTATGCTCCCATAACTGTGTCTATACTACAACTTGGTTTAGAAGCCACCCTGGGGGGTTGGCAACAATTCAGAAGTGAATCTCAGCCATCTGGGTTACGAATCATAATTGATTTACCAGCTTGAAGTTTCAGTGTTGCTTGCATTACAGGTTCTAGCCTTAGAGAAGTAATAGATAGTACAGGTGCAATTTCATCCTGCTTTTTATTTAGTCATTTTTCTATTATTGTAATCTACTTTTTAATCTACTTCTCTTATTATAATCTACTTTTTCAAGCCAGAAACAGGCAGGCACCTCCAGGGTGAGAATGCCAGCACATTCTGTGGCAGAACAGTTTTGTCTGTGCAGCTCTTGCTTTAGACTGCCCCCAGCATGACCTGGATCCCAGCAAATGCTGTTAGTACCTCTCGCAGACCATGCTGCTGGTGCATTGCCACCGTTATCCCAGAGCACTTGCCAGTACCCAGCTTAGGTTCTGAGTCTTGAGAGTATTTCCACTTTTGCCTAGTCAGGCATAGATAATAAGGCCTTTGTTTAAGCTGCTAGAGTTTGCTTTCTGGAAACACATGGGCTGTCTCATTTCTCCAAGACTATTATGATGCCTTTCAACCAACAGGATTAAGTACTATTTGCAAAATATCGCCCCCACCCCCAAAAAACAAAGGAGGGAAAAAAAGAAATGCTTCCAAGTCCCCGTTTCATCCTATGAACATCTGAAATGAGCACAGGCTGACTCAGATGTTATAATACAGCATAGTTATAAGAACACTTATCAAACATTTCTGTTGAACACCACCCCTGACTAGGAGCCAGAGGAGGACTTAGATTTGAGATTCTTCTGTCTGGCACATTCCAATAAATACAAACAGCTGCCCACTGGTACATTTTGAAAACTGAATGACAGATATGTTGCAATAAATATTTCCACTGTATAAGGTAGCCTATGGGAAAAAAAGGACTTTTTTGAAAACAATCTCCAAACCACAGCACTTTGTTCATCTTAAGTGAACTACTCAAAGGTTAAATAGAAATTCACATTGTATCATTTAAAAATATTAAATTGGTGTAGAATGTACTAAATACTAAATGCATTAGTATCTGAGAAAAATCTTGTAATGTTTCCATCTGTTTAATTAAAACTCATCTGTTCAAATGCTGAATATGAATACAATAGTCTGCTTCTCCACACTAACTTGAAAAAGGAAAACCAATTTCTTTCCATGTCTAAAAAGCACACTTCTCCACTTGAAAAATGTATATTTGTTGGGAAGGAACCTTTCAAGATATCTGTAAAATGCATGAGTTTGAAAAATCATTGCTTGAAAGTGTTCTTATTTTCTTTTTTTGAAAAGAAGTGGTGAGCACAATCTTTGAGATACTCGGGACTCCTTGCTATTTGATACAAACCAAGAATTTCTGCAAATAACACGCAGCACAATTTGCAGATGTAATCTGATCACAAGAGCTGTGAAACGAGAGAGGACAAGGGCAACAGCATGAAAAGAGGAGCCTGGAAAAGTTCCGAGTTGTGAAAAGAAGACAGTCTGTTTGGTGTAGAGCTTAAGAAGTGAACCAAGAGCTCTGCAAACTAGGGAGAAGAGAAACAGTGTCAGCACTGGTCACTCAAATATTGCTACTATGGCACTGACCAGCAGTGCCTGCACTGTAGAAGTCCACTACAACAAATTTCTACAAAAGGCAAGCAAGTTTTTGAGCTAAGCAGAGTCTCTCATATATTTATAAACACTAGAAAAGTTCCAGGGTAATTAAGGGAAAATGTTGAAACTGTTGGTAAGTGTGCAACTGTCTACTAAACCAGGTGACTGTCCTATCCAAACAGGCAGCCTGTCCTGCTTCCCTCCTCCTCACAGCAGCCATTGCTAATCTTTGGTTTGCTTGCTTCTAAAGTCCAACTGTAGCAACTCCACTGACCAGGCAAAAAGTTCATAGAAGACAACAGTGCAAAGATGTCAAAACCTGAATAAATACATAAACATCTCAGTAAAGATAAATGGCAGTAATTTTTAATTTATTGGACAGTCTAGCTGCTAGTAAAATGTATTATTTATAAAACCAACATCTGAAAATCCAGGTAACTTACTAAACTTTGTGAAAGACAGAATATTTCAGAAGAAAAGGCAATCTTCTAAAATATTCTGGAAATACTTCATTACAAAATCTGGAAATAGTGTCACTGACACCCAATCTTCCTCTCTCTTCCTGACAATTTTCACCACCTGCTTTTGGCTAAAGTATGAGCCAAGATTTGAAAACTGTTAATCACAAGGAAAACGCTGCGTACCGTGTAAGCTGCATCACATAGCTACCAGACGTTCCAGCTGGGAAATCAAATCCTTACTCTCATCCACACTTACCATAAGGGGTACCTCCCCAGATCTCCCTCTAGACAGCTATTCCCGATTAGATCATGTCTCCACTCAGCACACTGCCGTGGTGCAGATCAGAGCGACAGAATACACAGCCTGTTTCTCACCAGCAACCACACATGTAAGTTTTGTGTCCTGCTGGTAGATTAAAGTAACTGAAGTCATTAAAAGTCCTTTAGTTTACCTGGGAATTAGATGTGCAGGCAGTGTGAGCCAGCCAGCTCCTAAGGCTCACCTACCCACTATGCACACGCTTTGCTACCAACCTTATGCCCATTGGCCGTGTCTCCCCTTCCCCAGCCCGGGGCCTGCCAGTGACAGCCAGTGTCTGACTCTACCTGCCTTTACCTGATGGGCCCCTGAGGGGGTTTTTGGAGTTGGAGTGGGTGGGCAGAGAGGGACTGAGGCAGAGGGCTGAGAGGAAGAGCCCATAGGTGCAGTCTGGCCAGATCTGCTGCATGGGCGAAGGGTGCAGTTCACTGCAGGTAAACTGGGAGCTTCAAGGCTTGGCAACCCTTTAGGGATGAGGCCAGCTGAGTCACACAGCACTATTTGTCTGTCATCCAATATCTGCAATAGTGACCGGTTATCTCATGCTCCACAGACAGACTCAAGAACAATGTTTAAAACAACCTTCCTGAATTTATAGGCCACAGATGCTACCCATGCCCAAATTCAAACAGAAGCATAAAGTCTTTCTGTAATGGCATAGGATACAGAAGCCATTACATTTTTATGGTTGTCAAGACCCTACTAAGAACAGTGGCATCACTGAGACTTGTGAAATAGAGTCCAAACAGAAAACAAAATATTGTCAGCATCCATGTGAATGTCAATTCTGTAAAATTCACAATCTTAATCGATATGAAAGGTTTATATATTATCTGTATATTAATAACTTCTATATAGCTATATATTATACATTCCATATCTATAAAATGCATACATACTATCTCCATATTTATATATGCATGAACAGCTGCTCATTCTCTACTGCATCTGTCAGAATTTAAGAAAATCAGAACAGTCTCAAAATACTAACAGTCATGCTTGGATTGCTCAGAATCTGAGTGTCCAATCTACAGAATCTATATATAGTGCATAGGTTATACGGGCCTTATGGGAATTGCTCGAACTGAAGAAATGAATGATTGATTATCTGTCAGTGCCATCATGCTGCAAACTGAGCAGAACTAACTTCACGGCTACAGTTACGAACAACTTTTCATATGAGGTACTATCATCTATCTAGCACTATCAAGGGATTAAAAAGAGTTTTTAAAATATTTTTAATAGCTCCACCCACCATAAACTGCTATTATACTTACTGTTATACTATACCACTAGTGTGGTCTTTGAAATCTCAAACAGTCGGAAGTCTAACAGGACTAGGCAAATTTTGGTAGCCTGCAACTCATCTCAAAGATCCTAAACTTAAAGCAGCTCCTATTGAATTGCATCTCAAAAAATCTGGTCCCTATATATGGGGTTATTGCTGTAGAATTGGTCTCATTTTAATTGCAAGGAGTAGTTTTGAAAAATTTAGATAAAGTATTGATAAATGTTCTCAAGTAGGAAAACTACTCTGGTAATTAAAAATAATTACTTTTGTGTTATTTCAGTATTCAGTGTCAAGTGCCTGCTTTCCACAAAGAGCACACAGAACAACAGCAGCAGCAAAATCAACTGATTGCTAGGATTTCTTTCCTAGTTCACACAGAACAAGGTATTTTTGTTGCTGACCTAGAATTGATAACAAATGAGATTTTGTTCAGCTAGATATGCCTGTAAGTCACAACTTAGTCAAATATCTAATTTAAGCATAGGTGCCAGTTAAGCAAGACGATGTCTTTCCATCCTAACGATCTGAAGAGGCTATTGGTACCCACCACTACTGCTTGCACATGATATTAAGAGCCTCTCCTGCTGCAGTTCAGACACTTCTACCATTACAAGGAGCTCCCAGGCATTGTCCAAAATGCTGCTCCTGCCTGCCCCTGAGAGAAGATCAACATTGTGGGTTAGGCTGGCTCACCGGTCACCGAGCTAGAAAGCACAACACTGCAATTCAACAGCTTGAACTCATAGCCAGATTGGGACACACGGGTCTATTCCAGCCATCTGCTCCATGGAGCATGTGCCTGCAAACCGCATGCTGATCAGCACACCACGGAAGTGCGGGAGAGAGCTCACTGTGAGGATGTGTGCCCATTAGCCTTAATATCCTCTAAAACTTAATTTCCTTGCCTAACATTTCTCCTCCATTACCCGCTATAAGCAGAGTCTCATGTACCAGCCCTGCATCCAGAGCTACAGAAGCATACACACAGACATATGCCATGTCTATGTACCCATCTAACAAACCCAGGGCTCTGTACACAACACACACCCCATAGCCACAAAGCACATCAAAGGAAACTCGCCACCATGCACCACACCATTTGGCATTCAGGTAAACCCTTGCTGATAAGGATACATGCATATGCTCCATATCCACGTAACACAGGCAACAAACCCAGCTTCAACAAAAACAATTCATCTTTTGCACTCAACAGTCCTGTGCCCCTAAGCAGAAACAGCCTGAGTGCCACACAGTGCTCCCCTGCATACAGCTTGTGCCCTTCTGTCACCCCTGAAGCGCATCGGCTGTTCCAGACCCCGGGGCTGTGTGTGTGTCTGCGTGCTCACACGTGCAGGAAATGTCTGAGTGTGAAGCGTCTGAGAGTGCATGGCCACAGATGTGGCTGCGGGCACGGTGCGTGGGGATGCACGTGGTGCCGGCAGGTCTGTGGGGCCATGTGGGAACGGGTGCCGTGGGCATGTGCCGTGTGGGCGCTGTGTGAGCACGGCACACGCAGAGATGAGGTGCAGGGAGTGAGGGAGCACCCGCCTGTGTATGGAGAAGCGTATGGGGGCGCGCAGAGTGCTGCACATACAAGCAGCAGTGTCTGTCTGTTCAGCGTGAGTTCATCCACCGCGGTGCGGTGTGCGTAGGCGCCCCTGTCATTTTCTGTGTGCGTGCCCCTGTGTCCCTGTGTCCCTGTGTCCCTGTGCATGTGTCGCTGTGACGGCCGGTGCGTGTCTGTGTGAGTGCCCTGCAGCCCGCGCGATGCCGTGAGCACACGCGGCGCTGTGTCCCCCTGGGGTAGCTGTGACACCCGGCCAGCGCGGGCGCCCCTCAGTCCCCGCACGGGGATGTCCGGGTGACACCCGGCGCGCTGGAGCACCCCCAGTACCTGCCGAAGTGTCCCAGGGAGTCGAAGAGCCGCTCGGAGCTGAGAGCCATGGCGGGGCGGCTGCAAGCCGGGAGCCTCGGCGTCGCTGTCCCGGCGGTGCGGGGAAGAGGCACTGTCCTGTCCTGTCC
>VZRO01007267.1:556403-592745 GCA_013397915.1 Daphoenositta chrysoptera | reverse complement strand
CCGCGCCCCGCCCGCCCGCGGGAGAAGGGGCGGGCGGGAATAACGGCCGCGCCCAACGGCCCCGCTCGAGCCGCCCCCGGGAGCCGGACCCGGGAGCGGGACACGGCAGCTCCCTCGGCGGCGGCCCTGCTCGCCCCGGGGTGGCTCCGGGCCAGTCACGGCCCCCGTGGTGCCGCTGTGGGGCTTTGGCTCCCGGGCGAGCGGCTCAACTCCCGCACTGACCGAGCCCCTCAGCCCGCTCCTGTTTTTCACGTTAAAACGAAATTAAAGGAGACAGTTATGTGCTTAAACTCTCCTGTTACAATCCAATAATCCAGTATATTTAGGCTCTTGCGTATTTCACATGGACGTTTTCAATTAAAGGAGGGTAGAAACTTTTTTTTCACAGGGTAATTATCTGAATCATTTTTAGTAGCCTTACAATCTGCACTGCTATTTCGATACATCAGCTTCCCTCCCTCCCCCCAAAGTTTTAGCACACAGTGTAAAATAGAATTATTATTTAATACAAGTGAAATATGTAATATGTCCCATATCTGCTTGACCGTCATTAGTTCTCAAATTTGTAATGAAGCCTCAATTACATTTGGACTCACTTTTTTGCCATGCCCGTAGTAGGCCAAGATAATCAATTTGAAATTGTTTGAGGATTAGCAAAGCCAGTTGCAACAGAAGACCTTTGTAATTAACTAAGCACAGAGTTTTGTTGGAACAGATACACTTTAGCAGCCCAGTCACTCTGGGCTCCGAGAATTAGGCAAGATACAGGGGAAAAAAAACCCCAAACTGTTGCAGGTGCAGCTCTCCTATTTAAGGCTTTTCTTCTGTAGAGACTTTTTTTCCCTTCTCGGATAGATACAAGTTGCAAGTTTTCCCTGCGCTGAGCAAGGAGGTGGACCAGATGCCCTCCAAAGCCTCCTTCCAACCCAAATTATTTTATGATTCTGTGATGAAAGACACATTTTCCAGCAGATTGCATGATCTCCTTCTGGGCTGCTCTGTTGAAAAACGCAGGAGACAAAAAATCAAACCAAAACAAATTGGCAAAAAAACCCAGGTAAATTCAACATTATTATTGTATACTTCATTTTTTAGGAAGCACAGAAAAAGCTGAGAGGTAAACCCTTGTTAGATACCTGGAAGTCAACCTTCTGTCTCCAAAACCTGACCCAAACCCTTCTGCTACCACACTCAGGCTCCACTGCCTCGCAGGGAAATGTGCCTTTAAGAGGCTCTGGCACCAAGCAAGTACCACAACTGTTCCTCTGCACAGAGCAGATGTTGGGGCTTCAGGGTGACAATCTGTTCCAGCATAGACCTGGAAAAAGCAGATGTTTGTCAGGCTCCTTGGCTCTGAGTGACTCCTGACCACACCAGCAAAACAAGCAAATATTAAGTTACACAACCAGGAACCTGAATTATAAGTTCAGCAGAGGATTGCTCCTTGCAGCTAGTGAGTTGTTAGGCCCTTCACCTCATCCACCAGCTCTGAAGGCTTTGCTACTTCTGACAAAGGCTCCCCATATGTCTCTGTGCATCTGCAAAGGACATTTTTAACACTGAACCTAGACTTTGTTGCAGTTACTTTCTTGGGATATGTAAGCCAGAAAGCCCAAGGATCCATTTGTTTTCTTTGGGTAAGAATTTTAGAATTGCTTCAGTTTTACCTTATAAATACCAGCATTAAATTTAATCATCCTGGGGTTTTTTTGTTTGGTTGGTTGGGGTTTTTTTCCTGCAGAATATTTTTCAAATTTAAAATGGTATGTGCTTGAATACAGCACAGGTACTTTAACAAAGCATTTCTTTCTTCAAAGAGCCGCACTAGTCAAATAATTATTTGCATAAACAAACACCAGTGAATAGTAAACATTCTGGTTAAATATTGCATTGTTGATCATGTGCCTAGTTTGAGTGTCTTGCTTTCTACAAGTAAATTCATCAGTTTTCAACAGCATTATGGTATGTAGGGAATATCTATTTTTAGTGTAAAAGTTGAACACAAGAGAAAACCTAATCCCTTTTAGGACCCTTTTTAAGCCTAAAAAGACCCGTTGAAAGTTTTTTTTCTCTTTGGAATCTCTTGTAGGCATTCTTGTACACATTTCTATGCTTGTCTCTTTGATAATATCATGACTTTACCGCCCGTAGCAGAGTGAAGGAAAGAAATTAGCACGCACTCCTATTAAAGTTAATAACAAACTCCCACATACCTGCATTTCTAAAGGTTATTAATGTAATGTCTTTAATGTCTGCTCTCTTAAACTTGTGGTGGTCAGAGATTTGCCTTGTTTCTTTCAAGGCTGTGAAGATGCACAACATGGTTTAGGCCTGCCTTTTCTCCTATCTTGTTATGCCAATCCTACATGAAGTAGTAACTTTGCTTTTAGTCCCCATCATTCCTCACTGAGTTGCTTTTCAGCGGGCACCAGGAAATAGTCATAGTACTGTTCACATACAGTACACAGCTCTCTTTCCAAAGGATTATGCTCCATGATAAACTCTTTTGCAACAGAAAATACAGGGAACATCAAAGAAGAAATGATAGATTCCTGTAATTAAAATGTGTCAAGGTGAGGCCATCCACATCCAAGCTCTACTTACCCAAGAATTTTAGGAATCTTATTAGGGATTTATTCAGAAGAAAGTGAAGTAAGGCTGTGATCCCTTTCCTACAGTGTCTTTAGGTGAACATCAAGGGTGTTCACAACAGACAAACACTCTTCAGGGTATTCCAGAAGTTTAAAATGTTGGTCTTTCAATCCTGCGAGGGGAATGTGAGACGGTTCATCACAAAAAAACTTCAGTTAACCTCATTTCTGGCACTCACAAGCAGGCTGTTGTTCAACAGAGGCATTTGATACTGCACAATCCTTGAAGAAGGAGTGAACTTTACAACTTGTAATGGGAGAAGAGACAGCTTACAAAATAATCTCCTTCAGTCTGACATTCCCACGGGGAAAAATCCAGCACCTACTAGTAAGGGCTGTTCGTGGTCTGCTCTTTTTTAAGCCAAATTACAGTGTCACCAATGCATGAGAGGCGTTTGAGGAACATGCCTGTGACGTGGTTGTAGTACATCCATGTATGTACACAGTGTTTCACACTGCAGCCGAACCCAAAACACCAAAGTGGTGTGGATGGCAGATAACTGGCAGTGTTGCCAACATCATCCAAGGAACACAGATAATGACTTCTTAAATAGAGCCAATTCCTGACCCATCTGTTTCCCCACTCCTTTTGACAAGGTTTGTAGCCCAGAGATGAAGAGCAGTGCAGGAACTACAGCTGTGTCAAGCAAGAAACACAATAGATCTACCTACTGCCTACACTCCCCCAGGTTTTCAAGTAGAGTCCATCCATGAGTGCTCTCTTGACATCTATTTGTATCACAGCAGTGAAAAAAACCCTCACTGAAATCAACCACAACACATCTTGAACATAACCTCTCACTTCCTGTTTTGAAGTTAGAAATTTCTGTTTCCTTGTAGGAAAAAAACCTGCAGGACCCATGGCAAACATATTTATCAATGAAAACACAGCTTCTAGAGAGTAAGCCCAAAACAAGCTTTACTTGCATAAATGTGTGTCAGCCATTGAATTGCTGGTGTTGAAGAACACTTGCAGAAAACTTGTCTTTACGGAAGGTTAGGCAGCAGTGCAGATGTTACTTTTATCTGCTAGAAAGTAAACCAAGGCATTATACGGGTTTTACTTTGGAAGTTTTGCAATTACATTGCAGTAGCTTGTTCATCGTTTTACTTTTAACAGACTTAAAACATGGGCAGCAGTGTAGCAAGCAGGTTGATAAAGCAAATCAGCACATGTACTCAGCTAAGCAAAAACTTTTGAGTCTTCTGAACTACAAGGAACAAACTCTACAATTACCTGATTTCTCATGAGTCCAAGCATTGCCTCATCAGTCTGAAAGAACCAGAGTTGTAACAAGGTTGATGGGAGAGTGGTTTGTTGGCAGCTAGTACAAATATGCTCAATATACCTTGTTTTTCTCCCTGCTGCTGCTCAAAGCAGGCCAGGCAGGCATGAGGCAGTGGCAGCAGCCCAAAGTCGTTCACTATGGTTTTGGCTATATTTTTTCTTCCACTGTCTCCTGGACAGGACTCTGGAATAATCATGAGAGGCTCCCCAAGAGAACTCACTCAGGGTTTGTATTGAGTGCAATGAAGGCCCAGATAGGATTTTGGAAGCCTAGAGAATGTCTCCTAGCTGTGCTCTGGACATCCACAATGATACATCTGACCATGATACTTCAGTGTAGGCCATTTGAGCTTCACATTTTCAAGAACTCCTCCTTCACCATGTGCTTTTGTCTTTAGTTAATGCATACAGATGTTGAATGTATATGAACAGTGTTTCACCACTGAGACTTTCTTTACTGGTCCAGTATGGATAAATATCCCTCTTGAATAATCTAAAAATCATACAGAAATTCAGAAAAGCAAGTTGAACGTTCAGGAAAACAATGAAATCTTTACAGGTCATTACTCCATCTCAAGTCTCTGGGGTAACAGAAGCCCATTAGTCTGTAAGGAAGATGGCAATGAGAATTTATCTGAATATTATTTCAGTTTTGGACTACATCTAAGGGTGTACACTTAGAGTTTTCCTTCTAGGGAAAGTAGAAGCCAAACTCCATGATATCTTCACAAAAGAGTTCTTCGGGAATGCCTTACAAAAGACAGAGAAATCTGATGGGCTTTGTAAAAATACATTTTAGCAAAAGTTTTAAGAGAAATTCTGAAGAGAGTGCTGTAATTAAACATAACACGGTACACTCAAAATCCCATCTTTGATTTTTATTTAATTATTATGAAAGAGGGCAGATTTAGATTAGATATAAGGAAGAAATTCTTTACTGTGAGGGTGATGAGGCAGTGGCACAGGTTGCCCAGAGAAGCTGTGGATGCCCCATCCCTGGAAGTGTCCAAGGCCACGTTGGACACGACTCGGAGCAATTTGGTCTAGTGGAAGGTGTCCCTGTCCACAGCAGGGGGACAGGAACTGGGTGATCTTTAAGCTCCCTTCCAACCCAAACCATCCTATGATTCCATCATAGTTCCCTTGGCAGGCTTCCTCCCTTCCTGTATATCCAGTGATCCCATATTTGCCAGGACACAGCACCAGAAAGCACCCAGCAGACACAGGCTCAGTGGCAAATACACTCTCAGCTCTGCCTGCTCGAACGTTTTCACCACAACTTCCTGGACACTGATGTGACCAGCAAAGGGACAATGTGGCCTTGTGAACTCCCTAGAGACCTCCTAAAACAGCAGCATTGACTGCAACAGCAGTGTTAGCAGGGTTACCCAATTATTCTCTGCCAGTCTGTATTTAGTTGGGGAAGCAAGAAAGCCTCTTTACCATATGTATATTTTAGAATATCCTGCATTTTATACTGGTTATGTTTTAATCTTTAGTACCTTTCTTACCAAAATATATAGATAAGAAAATGCTTCAAAGAAGGTGAAGGGAGCTCACAGTTCAATTTTGTAATCTTGTTAGAAGGAAAACAAAGAAGTGACTAGAATTTATGCTGCATTAGAACCTGTATAAGGAAAAAATACAATAACCAAGTGGTCCTATACACTAGCAGAGACAGGGATAATATAAACTAGAAGCTGAAGGTTTAAGCCAGGTTCATTAAAATGAGAAACAAGGTCCATGGCCATAGCAGAAATTGTAAATACTTACTGAAACCATCAACCAAAGGAACCAGTACATTCTTCACTCCTTGAAATTTTCTAAACATCATCAAATTAGATGTTTTTCTCTTCTACAGATAGTTATCTATTCACTTATATAGAGATATTCTCATATACAGAAATATTTATCAAATGAGTTACATAATAAACCAAGTTGGAAGTCTGTATCTTTCATTATGCAAATGATCAGACATGCAAGAAGTGCCTTCTAACTTACAAATATAATCAGAGAGAAAATTGATGAGGTGAAATTTTTGTTGCAGTTGGTTAGTAAAACCACACTGGCAATTACTGCATTCCTTTTTCTGCTGCCATGCCAATGTTTAGAGCTCTTTTTGAAAACTGGAGTTTCTTTGGGACCTAACAGAAAAGCATTGTGGGTCCTTAACAGTGCTTAACAGTGCAGGAAAACCAGCAGCACATCATGTTAGCTTAAGGTATTTAGCATGATTAACCAAGGACACAGATCTGACAGATTTAGATGAAGTGACTGAAGATGATACCAGTACCAGGTGTCTACTCCATGCCTTCTACTTGATGCCTCAGCACATATATGGTCTGTGAAACATCCTGGGTGAGGTTCAGATTTCATATTATTTGGCCCTCTCTGTGTTGGCAGAAACATGGGCTGGACCTGAGTGCCAGCAGTATCTTAAACCCCTGCATTTGGACTCCCAGATCCTGTCTGTTGGTGGTCTCAGCAATGAGGAAGTGGCAGCACAGATTTCAGAGCAGGAAGGACGCCAAGAACAAGCACCTCAGGGATCTGGAATGCATACTGTGTGTACTGTACACTGCAAAATAACACCCTGGCTAATAAAGCAGACCAGGCGTCAACAGGATCTACTCATTTCTAATGTAATATGACTTTAACATATGGTAAAGAGCAATGAAAAGTAACTGAAATTTTTGAGAAGAAATTACTTCCTTATTGCAAGAAAAGTACCAAAAATGAGAGGCACATTGTGTTTCACAAAAGTCAGATGGAGGCTATATGTGGATATGCAGCCAGGTATTGTCAGATATTCTCACCAAAAATTCTCATTTGAACGCAAAAATTTTAGACAACTTTGTCCACAGATTCAAAAACTATTATAGAAGCACAATTATTCTGCATACCATTTAGGGATAGAAAATGCCATGGGTGAATTTGCATTTGCTGGGCTGCTTGCATTTAGGCTATGAAGAGTCAAGGAAAAAGGAGGCTGAGTTTCCAAAGACACATGCAAACATCCCTCACTCAGAAAGCCCAATCTCAGGCTGATGCTGGCTACATAAACACTTCGAAGATTTAAATATTGCTGCCAAGCTGAGACAGGTGAAATCCACAAATGGCTAGAAAGCAAATCCAAATTCTAATCCTACAACCTTGTTGAACCACAACCCCATAGAAAACCTCATGCCGAGGCCTGTGGCCATGTCGATTGCTCCTTAAGAGGTATGGAGAAGCCACTCTCATCAAGCAATACTCCAAACTGGTTTTTCCATGCAAAAGCTGAGCAAGAGAAACAGAAGTAGGTGAAGATAATGCCGAAGCCAAGCAGCACAGATGGATAACACTACAGCAAGGACCTTCCAGGAGAAGCCCTACCAAGAGATGGTCTTGTCTCTCCTTACAGGCACAACAACACTCCTAGACAACAGAGGCAAATTACATAGTTTGTAAAATCATTTGAGCAAAATTCACTGGCAATTTTGGCTATTATGCACTTAAATGTAACTGTTTGATTTCCTGTACAAAGTAATTTATATCTGGGTAGAGAATCCCACAAGAGATGTCATTTCACACTCTGTAGCACACACCCTGCACCAAGAAACCTTTGCATTTCCTGTGCCTCCCCTCACTTAAAGGAGCTATCAGCAACCACTACTAGCTTAACCTGATACCAGCTGAAGCTGTCCCTTCTTTTCACTTCTGAAATTGGAATGTGTGACTGTTCCAGATTTGCAGGGCCCTGTATTCTTCAGACAAAAATGAAAGTATAGCATGGATTTTGGTGACGTGCTAGAGAAGCCAAGATCCTATCCAAGGCATTTCAGCTGCTTTGCTTTCACTTTGATACACTCAACTCTTCAGTCTTGCAGTGGAAACGACCTGGACTACACCGATACTTTTTTCCAGTTGCTTTACTCCCAGTTGACCCAGTTTATTCCTTTATTGGATTTGCTGATGCCTGCTATATGCCGTGAGACCACAGTGAGGCAGGTATGCTCAGCAAGTTCTTGCCAAGCCTTTGGGATTAACAGTTTGTTTAGTATTCCTCCTACACCCTGTCATGCTGGCCTGTGTGAGATTTCAAGCAGAAAGCAGTAATTATTCAGGATGCTGCTCCTGTTACTTTTGAATTTGTTTGGCTGCCTCGAAAGAGACTGAACCAAGACTGCACAGGCTCGAGGACTTCCAGTCCTCTCAAGACAATTATTTTAAGGTACTAGATATAGTTTCTGTTCAGAACAAATCACACAGGATACACAGCTGAGTTTTCCAAAAGGCACTATTAAAACACCCAAGGCTCAACATAATTACTTGATTTTAATACCAAATGAAACCACTCAGTGTTTTGACAGCTGAAAACTCAGCAACTTGGGAAACTAAAGGAGTGATTTTGTGTGCTTACTATACATCACCTGCTTCTCTGAGATTCCCCAATACACAAACAAAAATCATCCCAGGACAGCTACTCCTAACACAAACTTGGGTAGATGGAGAAATCGGATCCACCATCCTGCAACACTACTTCAACTCAGATGGAAAAAACAGGCAAAGAGTTCTGAAATGAAAGAAGTGAAATAGTGAGGCTCTGCATTTTCTTCCATTTCTTTGAGAAACATCAAGCTATGATTGATTTGAAGCATACATGAAGAAGATAGAGGGGACCAGAAATAAAAGAAAATTTGTGCCTTTGGATGTGTTACCAAAGTGCTTGCTCCAACAAGCTGGGTCTCTTCCCTGGTAAAGAAAAATGAGCTGAAATATTGTTTTCATTAGAATTTGCCAATTCAGTGATGTTGAAATATTTTGTGGAAAGGCTATGACTTTGGCAAAGTTTCAGAAGAGCCCACACTTGTCCTCAGCAGTCCCTCAGCACCATTCCCTGGCTGCCTAACAAGGAGTCATCTACTAACAACACAAGTTGCTCTATTTTCAACTTCTCAGGAGCCCACGGGCCCACAATCTCCAGGATGTGAGACTTGCTGCTTTCTCCAGTGCCAAGGTTGCAGTCCCTTTCATAGAAAACCTGATGTATTGGAGTTTTGTAGCTAGGTGGAACAAGACCAAAATATTAAAATGCCTTGTGACAGTGTCAGAGGAGGCTCCCAGCACAATCTCCTAACTCAGCAGTTGCTCTGTTGGCAACAGGCACAGGAGCAAGCAACAGGCATTGCTTGTGCAGGGATCTGGGCTGTGATTGCTGTGGCACATTGCAAATACCAAGAATGGTAGATTGAAGAGAGGGAAACATCAGTGATGGATGGACAGAGAGGCTCACCCTGAGCAGTGTTTTCTTGAAACCCAGAAGTGTTTCTTCCACTTTGTGGTGGCCTTTTGCAAATGGGCAGGGGAAATGATGGTGCTAAAGAGAATTCATAATGTCCTCAGCAAGAAAAAGCATAAAATAGCTAACTATGGCATAGCTCTTAATCTCTCTTCCCTCTGTCTCCCTTTTAACTGGCAATCAGAAGCAAAGTCAAGATTTAGTGGAGCATGATGGTATCTATCCAAGAAGTCCACGCAATCCATCTGCTGGGTGCTGCTGTTAGTAGGAATTCCTCTTAGGAATATTCAACACAAGAGGTGCAAGTAGCTTGGGAAGAAGAGACACATCTCCTGTGCACCTTTACTGACGAGAGACACAAATGTACGCGCAGATTGTTTCTATCCTGCTGTCTCAGCAGAGACTGTGCCCATGCTAAAACCTGGATGAATGACCATGTAGGGTATAAAGCCGTGTACATTGTACTGTAATCTCCAGAGTGGCTGCCACCTTGACACGCCCCACAAGTGAACCAAAGGCAAGGTTTTATTAGAAGGACAAGTCACACAAGTATCCTGAGGAAACAGAGCAAGAGCTGCTATTAAGAAAGGAGACCCCCCCCCACGAAGTCCTTGGCTGTTCTCCTCTCAGTTCCCTTCTGATACCCCTTCACTATCTTTTCTCCCAACATCTCCCTTTCTGCTCTGCTCCATCTCCCTCAGATCCTGAAGGAGCTGCTGAGCACTGGCCAAAGACAGGCTAGGACTTGTGAGCAGCTCACCCCCGAAGCTATCCCGGGTGGATACGGGTGGGTGCAGGTGATCTTCTGCCCACTGCTGGTGGTCAGCTCCATGGGCTCCACTCTCTGAGCTCAACAAAAGTGTGCCCCATGCCACAGGTGCAGCTCAGCCTCTCACTGGCTGCAGTGGATGGGACTCCATAGCCATGGGGACCCTTGAGCAAAGAAGATCCCATTTCTAGCACTGTTCTCTCTATGCTCACCCATGCCTTCACCTGCCAAGGGCTGTGTATGGGCTGTGGGACCCCAGGTCTCTCCTGGGCAGCACAAAACATGCCATGGCTGTGCTTTCCTCCACTACTTAGGCAAGGACAGCAGCAAAGCTGTGGGCTGTGGAACACCCTCCCTTACACTAGGAGGTGACCCCCACCTCCTCCCTGTCCCCCGGATCACCACAGCTTGCAATATCCCTGGATAATCTCAACAACCTATCACAATATTTAAATCAGAGCGGCAAGTACCATCTTCCTATCTTCACACACCCCTGCTCTGGGTTCACTGGTTACTTTGCTGCAAAGAGCATAGCAGAAACAGGATCTTTTCTGCACTTGACACCTGGATTTGACAGCCTGGAAGGTGTCCAGCTGGCTGGAGCCCTTCACAGCCCAGAGACTTGAGCCCGCATCCTGTGAGTGACTGGCTCTCTCCTGGGGCAGCGTGGTTCATGGGCTCAGCCTTCAGTTCTCATTTCCAGGCAGTGAAGCCACAACTGCTTCAGCCCATCGTGTGTCATGCACACCCAGGGAAAACAGTGCCAGGAGCATCAACCTTTCCTGCACACAGGTCCAATAGGCAGGTACAACCACAGCAAGGGTGACTGAGAAATTTCCTGCCAGGCTTCAGCTGCTCTAATGCAGCCAAGGAGGCTGTAAGCCACCTTCCCTGTCCTTGGAGCAGGGCTCTCTGCATCATCTCACACCGGTATCTGGCAAATGCACCATTACCTTCTAAAATTTTCTGCCGTTATCCTTTCAGCAGCCAGTAGATGGTGATACTTCATCTCCATCCGAGATGCCTGCGTGCACTGGAGTCAGGGAAGCAGCACGACAGCCTGTTTGAGAAGAGATTAAAAAATAAAAATAAATGCAAAAGTCAGGCTACAGACAACCTCCTACTTGTGCAAATGCTGATTTTTGGAGTCCATCTAATATCCCAAACCTCACTCGAGAGTCCTGGCTAGATTTACAGAGCTGAAAAAACTGCAACTTCAATTATATCGCTTGCTTCCTAGTGTGATCCTTTGTGTATGTGTGAATGGGCATATGAGAGGAGCACTGAAGGCACAGCTCTTTATGGAATCTGCATGGTCTGAGCACCAGCGAGAAGAAGAAAATGTATTTACCTCTGCGAATGCAAATAACATCCTCCTCATCTCTGACAAAGCAAAATCCTGGAGGTGTTTGGCAATCGCTTTCTCTTGAAAAGTTCCCTCTATTTTACAGAGTTCTCTTCCCACCAGAGATGAAAAATAGTGTAAATCACTAATCTGCAGAGCAGTGTAAATCACTGATCTACACAGTCCTCTGTGGAAAATGTGCTGTCACGCTTCCAGCTCTTACAAATTGCCTTCAGAGCCACACTTGTGCAAGAACTGACCTGATCATAAAGAAAAAATAGAACAGATCTAGCTAAGTGCTGCTTGAAATTGAAAAGGAAATATTTTTGTCATTCCTGATTTATTTATATATCATTTACTTTGAGGCAAGACTGATGTGGTTGTGGATGATGTGGTTGTGAATGATGTGGTCCTAAGCACAGGCAAAGAGTGGCAGGCTAAGAAAGCCCTGCCTAACACTAAGCCACATGGCCGGCCTGATGCCTCACAGGCATGCAAGGAATAACTGAAAAAATATGGACAACAGAAGATCTTTCCCTTTTATTGATCCAGTTACAGGCCTGGTCTTGCTTTCTCAGAAGATACATGGGTTACATAGGTGATCATTTTGCCTGTCCTAAAACCATTGCTAACACACTTTCACCCATTTAGCTAGGAGCCATTTTTCAGCTGTTCCCATCTCCATTGCCTGAAGAAATTACTTTGCAGTCTCATCAGCTCATACTTGTTTAGTTGGGATCCACTTCATAGGTGTTCCAGGTTGTGGCTTCATTGCCACCAGCCTGTACAGAATTTCACAGCTTGGGAATTGTCTGGCTCATGGCCTATGAAGGGCAACAGCAGATGCCAAACCTCTGGACACCTCGTGGTAGAGAGGGCAGGGTGCAACTCAAATCTAAGAGACTGGACTCAGTTTGGTAGTTTGCATGAGGCTTTAAGATTCTACAGGATAACAGAATGGGTCAGGCTGGAAGGAACCACAGAGGGTCCAAACTCCCTGCTCCCTGCTCAAACAGGGTCATCCAAGAGCACAGGGCACAGGATTGTGTCCAGGCAGTTCTTGAATATCTCCAGTGAGGGAGACTCCACAACTTCTCTGGGCAATGTGTTCCAGTGCTTGGTCCCCTGTACAGTAAAGATTTTCCTCATGTTCAGGTGGAACTTCCTGTGTATCAGTTTCTGCCAGTGGTCTCCTGCCGTATTGCTTGGCACCACCAAGAAGAGCCTGGGTCCGTTCTCTTGGCACCCTCCCTGCAGATACTCATAGACATTGATGAGGCCACCTCTCAGCTGTTGCTTCCCCAGGATGAACAGGCCCGGCTCCCTCAGCCTTTCCTTGTAAGAGAGATGTTCCAGACCCCTAATCATCCTTGTTACCCTCCACTGGACCTGCTCCATGAGCTCCATATCACTCTTGTCCTGAAGAGCCCAGAACTGGACAGCACTCCAGATGTGGCCTCACTAGGGCTGAGCAGCAGGGGAGGATCACCTCCCTTGATCTGCTGGCAATGCTTTTCCTAATGCACCCCAGGATCACATTGGCCTTCTTGGCCACAAGGACACACTGCTGGCTCATGGGCAACTTGTTGTCCACTGGGATCCACTGGTCCTTCTCCTCAGAGCTGCTTTCCAGCTGATCAGCCCCCAGCCTGTACTGGTGCATGGGGTTATTCCTCCCCAGGTGCAGGACTCTGAATTTGTCTTTGCTGAACTTCACACAGGTCTTTGCCATCTTTCCAACCTGTTGAGATCCTGCTGAAGGGCTGCACAGCACCCTGGGGTATTGGCCTTTCCAGATCGGTGTTATCAGCGAACTTGCTGAGGAGGCATCTCCCCTTCACCCAAGTAACTGATGGGTAAGTTAAACGTTTAATTCCAGTCCCAGTATAGATCCCTGGAGGCACCACAAGAGACAGGCCTCCAACCAGACTGTTGTCTGTGTCACTGATTACGACCCTCTGGGATGTGCTGTTCAGCCAGTTCTCAATCTACCTCATTCTCCACTTATCCAGGCCACACTTCCTGAGTTTGCCTATGAGAGTGTTGTGAGAGACAGTGTCAAAATCCTTGCTGAAGTCAAGGTAGACAATATCCACTGCTCTCCCCTCATCCATCCAGTTGTCACATCACAGAAGGCATTCAGGTTGGTCAAACAGGATTTACCTTCAGTGAACCAATGCTGACTACTCCTGATCACCTTCTTGTCATCCATATAGGTAGAGGTGGCCTCCAGAATGAGACACTCCATCACCTTTCCAGGGATTGAGGTGAGGATGACTGGACAGTAGTTCTCTGCATATTTGTTCTTGCCCTTTTCAAAGACCAGGATGACATTTGCTTTCTCCCAGTCCTCAGGCACCACTCTTGATCACCACAACCTTTCAGAGATGATCATGAGTGGCCTCACTATGGTGGTCACCAGCTTTCCCAGCACTCATGGATGCATCCTGTCAGGGTCCATCAATTTGTGGATGTCAAGTTTGCCCAGGTGTTCTCTAACCCAATCCTTCTTGACCCATGGAAAATCTTCCTTCCAACAGTCCTTTACCTTGATCTCCTGGGTCAGAGATTCCTGAGGGATGGTCTTGTCAGTGAATACTGATGCAAAGAAGGCATTCAGTAACTTCGGCTCTCCTCAGGTTCATGACTGTAATCTTACTTGCTACCCTGCTTCCTCCTCACCCAGTTTTGAACTCCTCAGTAAGAGCCAACAGCCTTCTTGGCAACTACTGTTGTGAGCCCACTATTATGAAATCAGGGACCTAAAATCAGCTCTCCCTTTTACACTTGCAGTACATGTAGCCCAACAAAATGGGCATCCGAGAAGAAAGTGGCCTGACTTAAATCTCCCCTGCGAGAGGACATAGCTATTGGTTGGGTTCCAGCCTTCCCTACTGCACGGTCAGCAGCATGTTTTTTCTGTCAAAGCACATTTTTCGAACAACTAATTTGGACTCAAAATATATATCTCTCTCTTTTTGAGGTTTGAGAAGACAGAAACACAAATTAGAGAGGAACTGTTCAGATTTAGCAAGACACTGTAAGCATTTCACCCAATGAAGAGAATAAACATCAGCCAATAATTTTAGAATCCCATAAAAGAGGCAAAAGCCACCCAGGCAGATCTCAGAGAAAGATTTCCAAAATACAGAAATAGGAGATAAAACAATGAAGAGCTCCTGCCTGGAGCAGTAAGGATGAATTTGTGCTGGCCAGGCCCAGGAGGGAGGGAAAAGAGCAGTTGCGTCTCCGAGTGTACCCTGGGAGGGAGCGATGCCTGTCAGCAGCCCCAGCCTGTGCGTTTCTCACCTTCTGTGAAATGAAGCCCTAATTTGAGCCTCTCCTGCATGTGTGGGGAATGGTTGACTGCAGCAGCTGGCAAATGGCTCTGGAGAGAGTGGTAAAAGGCGTCATTAAAATTTAAAATAAAAAAAAGAAAAAGAGTGAGAGCAACAGATACATTGGACAGAAAAATCACGTCAGAAGCAGGTTATGGGGAAATGCCTGTGGTGAAATTGCAGCTTTGGGCTAAAGAGGCACCTGCTGTGCCCACGATTAATTAATTGCCATGCCATCAGACGCTGCCAGAAATGCCTCAGTGTGGCCCTGCGGCATACGGCAGTGTTACGAGATACGCCTTGCCTGTGAAAAACCACCACTCGGAGCATCCCTCCAAGCAGCTTGCTGGGGAACAAAACCCCTTTAAGCCATCTGGTGGGATAAACACTCCCAGTTAGCCTGGGTACTGCAATTCTGGGACAGGTGGAGGTTCAACAGCCTGTGCCAGGGAGTCTTCAAACCTTCACCATCTTAAGCTGGTGGTCCCGAGTCAGCCACAGGAGGAGCTGCTTATAGGAGATGTTCTCCATGTAAACGTTCCACATGATTTTAATATTTTCTGCACCCCTTCTTGACAAGATTTTGTGATGGTTGGTAGAGCTGGGCCAGCCAGGAGCTGCAGCAGCATCTCCTCCCAGCTCTGTACAAGGCTATGAAGGAGAAATGTGAGTGCCCAGACCAGGCACTCAGACACAGACCAGCAGCATCCATTTCCCTGGAGGCACAGAGCAGTTGCACCTGCCACCCAACAACTCCTGCCTTCACTTCATGCTGACTCCCAGCCTGCATCAATGGTGGCTCAGCCCACCCTTTCTGTTGTTCCCTGGTTAATGTTCCACCCCTGCTGTCCCACTGAGAGAGCTACAGGGACTCCACTGCCCCTGCCTCCATCCTTGTTTATCCCTCTCCCCATCCAACAAGCACCATGTCCTCACTGTCCCTGCCCAGATGGGACCAACAGTTTTCAAGGGGTGGAAAGCCTGGGCACTGCTCAAGGATACTCTGTCCCAGTGCTACATCAGAAGTAGGATCAGGCCTATGATACCTTTGTCTTTCTTTCCCTCAGCAACAAAGTTTTTCCTTACTTCCACACCACTCAGCTCTCTTACCAGCCACCCTTCTTATCCCTTAATTTTAGCCATGAGTCTCCTGTTCCTAATTGTAAAATACTCTTAGGAAGGTATCTGCCACAATAACAGCTCCCATCCTGAGCCCCTGCACATTCCAGGGATGCAGACAGCCCCAACTCTGTGGCATTTCAGCATCAGATTTATTATTAATTATCGGTGTCATTATTACACAGCACCTATGAGCCCTGGCCGCCTAGCAAAACCCTGCACAGAATATTAAAATGCTAATTTCCCTCCGAGATGAGAACTTGCTGGTGTCTCTCTGCTCATTTGTTTGCAAATGTCGTTTTCCTGTCGAGGCTGTATTCCCAGCAGGCATGGCAAGGAAATGCTTGCATAAACAGCCCCTGTTCAAGAAACCTTGTATCTCACACATTCGAGCGTTATAGTCCTAATCGGGATTACTGCGACACTGTAAGATAAACGTCCCATTTTGTCTGATGCCTTTTAAGATTTTATGGTGCCTTCAGAGTGCCTCCGTGCAGCAACAGCATTAGGATATACTGTAGAAGATGCAATTTCCTTCTGCAAAGCACGGTTTAGCTGGCTGTAATAGGTTATATTAAGGCATGCCTCATTTTTGTGCCTCTGTGTAAGCCTGCAAATGGCACACTGGTGTGTGACTGCTGCAGCTGTCCTGGGTTTTGCCCTGGTGTCGGGTTCTCACTCGAAGAGCGGGTGGCAGCGCAGCTCTTGGCAGCGATGGCTGTCCTGGGCCAGGTGCCAACGCCGGCCCGAGTTGACGGGAGCCCTTGCACCGCTGCCAAAGGGCTCAGGGCCTGACACCCTCTCTACTGGCACAGAACAGAAGCCCCTCTATTTTTAATGCCAGCCATTAGCAGGGTATGGTTTAAAGCACTAAGGACAGCTCGGTGTTGATGGGCCTCAGGAAAAGCAGAGTGAAAGGCTGCAGCTCTGCAAGCGAAGCAAGAAATGCTGTTACTCCTTTCCCCCCTGCACTGGGTTTCCTTGGAGAGCTGCATGTGAGGTGCCGATCTCCTGAGCATCACCTTCCATTCTCACTGATGAAGCATCTCCTGAAAACACCTGAATTCCCTTCTCCTCAGCTATATGTTTTCCAGCAGTTAATGCAACATGGGAATTCATGCTACATTTTATGGTAAGTAAGCCAGCATTCAGTTATATGAGAGGGAGCAAAAGAATTTGGCACCAACAAATGCAAGTACAGCAGTTCAGCTTAAAACAAACAAACCAATGAAACCGGGAACTCTCCCTGCAGGTATTTTTTGTGAGAGCCTGCCATTATTATGCCTCTGCCATTGAGCAAGACTGGCAGCGTTATCTCAAGTTGTGCAATACCCTGAATATTTAGATCTATTTCAACAGCTCCGTATTGTGGGGGATACAGAAATACGGCCAGAAAGTAGCTTAGAGAGAAAGATGGACCACTTTTATAGCTTTGCAGTGAAAGTCACACACATGCATAGCACAGGTCATTTCATTAAACTTCTTTTTATAGTCATGGTACCCATCTCAAATACCTGTCCTACATTTAGGGCCATGTGTCTGGCTCCAGGTGCTGATACAAAGTGATTGCAGTGGGGTTTGCTGCAAATGGGATTTCTGCATAACCAGTAGTAATCTCCTCCACAGGTTAGGGATGCAATCATCTTTGCAAGTATTTAAAAGTTTATTACAAAAAAAGGCATAGCTAGCACACCTGAGTGAGACAAGAGAGTGAAACAGACTGGGAAAATTTGTGGATAAAAAAATCAAAGTTAAGATGTAGCAAAAACCATTGCAGGTATTGGCTTCTCTAACTCTCAGGGCTAAAAGAAGTCACTGTCACAGGACCCAGAGCTGATACCTGAAGATGCCTTTCTCCTGGCACCAGAACTGCTCCCAGCTCCATTTCTGAACTGCCCACGTATAGCTCTCATTCAGGAATGGTTCAAAATGTACAGAAGGGTCTGAGCAGACATACTGCCTCATTTTTCATGGATGGATGTGCTGGAATGCCACAATTTCCCAGAAAAAAAAAACTCCCCAAAATCTCTCACACGACTGCCCCTGCTCACAACCAGGGTCTAACACTACTTCAGCCTGCACAACCACAAAACTCAGCCTAATCCAGTCCTACTGGATACAAAAAGAAAATTAGCAGGGAAATAAAAAAAAGAGCCATGCCCAAGATGGGCAGTGCAGGGCAGTCCATTCCAGCCCAGCTATTCACAGAGGGGAAAGAAGGGCAGAGAGGAGGCAGACTGAGCCATCAGCACAAAGAACAGGCCCCTGGGCAGGTTCTTGCTATCCTGCTGAAGCCCACCACATGCTGCCTGGGCCTGCCTGCCCAGTGTCCTCGCTGCTGCTGGGGTTCACTCTCTGCAGCAGAGGAGCAGGTGAGCCTGGCAGCAGAGGAGGGAGGCTGGTGGAGAGCACGGAGCAGCGGATCAGCTGCAGCAGCCCTTGGCGTGTGGGCCAGCCTGCTGCTGCCGCTGGTGGTGCTGATGGTGCTCGGCCCTGGCCGTGCCCTGCTTTGCACGCTGACTTGGCCTCCAGCATTATCTGACAGCTCAGACATGAAGGAGGCAAAATACGTGTCGAGTAGTCTGGAAAACAGGTTCCCTGTGCAAACAGCAAGACTCAGGCAAAACACTGCTTATCTCCACGGCAGAGATAGGGGGAGGGAGGCACTCGCTGTAAATCACAGCATTGCTCTTTCTGCACCGGGAGCACGTACAGATCCTCCCTGCCTGGTTGCCTGGGCCCCAGACCACAAGAGCATTCTGGTATGTAAATAGATCCAGGCCCTGCTGCTCAGAGGCACAGAACTCCCAGCTGGCCGCTCGGAACTCACCGACATCTGCCCCATCGTGTCACCGAGGTGCCCAGCTCCTGCTCCCCCTGGCCTGCACCGACCTCGCTGCTCTGCCTGCCCCAGCCGGGCACTTCAGCAGCTCTTCCCCGGCCTCCAGGAGATCACCCTCGGCTGCAGCGCTGGTCCCAGCGTGGGCAGGTGAGGGGCTGATCCCAGGGCAAGCTTCCTTTTGTGCCTTGCCCTGCTGACCCCACAGCCAATGCTCCACTGTGGCATCATCCTCTTCTCATCCTCCTGCAGCCCCAGAGGAAAGGCACTGGCCATGTCCGCTTTGGCAAGAAAGTGCCATAGGCCCGAATCCAGCACAGCTCAGGGCTACAAAACCGCAGAGAACAGGCTGACTCTGGGATGGTGGTCACTGCAGGCCCTGGTGGTGGTGGGCAGAAGCTGGACATAGAGGCAAGATGCTGGCATCAGAATGTACATGAATGCCAGGTAGTGGCAGATCAGGAATTTCAGGGCTTCTCTTTGAAGGTCATATACCTCTGCAATGTGTCCAGAGCAATGGGGTTATGGAAATACACTGGACAGTAATGCAGCCTTCAGTCTCACCAGCTGGAAGCATCAGAGTGATGAACCCTGGGCCCTCGATCCTGTCAGAAAAATATAGTATTGTCTCTGGCCAGAGCAATACTACCTAACCACAATAGCTTTCCTTTTCCAGCTCCCTCCTGGGCTCCTTCACCCCATGGGATTTGCCAGCAGATGGCAGGCAACCCCTGGCAGAGGTCCTCACCAGCCAACCACAGAAATCCTGGCCAGCTGTGCTTGGCTACTGAACTCCTCGGTCCCATTTGAACAGCAGAAAGGTCTCCTCCCAGCTCTCTGGCTCCTTCCCCAGTCCTATATTTAAGGAAAAAGAGGCCCATTATCAGACACTCCATGCCAACACCAAGGAGCAAACAGATAATGCACCACAAACCTCAGATTTGGGGGCCTGTACCTGCCCACCCTGGTCACTGCCCAGGATGTGGGCCAAAACAAACCACTTTCACAAACCCCACCATAGCACTATGGAGGTGTCTCTACTGGCAGAGACTCTTGCCAAGCAGAAAATGGCAACAGCTACGGACAGGCATTTCTTTTTCAAGCCTCAAGAAGCTATTTGCAAAATCAAAGCCAGGATGAAACAGTTTTGCTCTGAAAGCTCCCAGTGAAACCAGTGACAAGTCTGCTCTGAATGGCTCTAGGAAAGGAGCTGGCTCAGAACTGTGTTCAAATTTTTTGTGGTTTATGTGTTGGAAAGTATTTAGCCAAACTCCTGTAGAGAAATGTGAATCTCACATTTGATTGTAGGTGTTTTAAGAGGGGAAAACCCACCAAAAAACCCCCTAACTAATACACAGCACCATCTTCCTAAAGAGCCACCCCTCTGCTGGCAGGCCTGCAAGCCCTGGCTCTCCCAGGCTTATCAGGAGTTGTGGCTGGTGCTGGTGGGACGGAGCTGGCTCTGTGGCCATTCCAACTCAGTGGAGCAGCCCCAGCTCTGCAGGCTGCTGAGCTGGGCTGCAGGGCCTCATGGCTCTTCTCCCTCCTTCAGCTTGCACCACACACTCTCACCAGCTGCCAAAGGGTGTCAGACATTGCCTGTCCCTTACTCATGCTCTGGTACCCGGGACGTGCAGGGCCTGGGCTCTCACAGCCTGAGTACTTCTTACGTATGTGGTACAGCTCAGAGGAGGTCAGCATCTCTCAGTGGACCCAGCAGACCAGTGGATTTTTGCCCTTGCTGTTGGCATCCCCAGGAGCCAGCTGGAGTGTGAGGGGACTGCTGAGCACAGCATGCACCAGCCTGGCTGCCTCTGCCCTGCTCACACACACACAGCTTGCAGGCTGGTGTGCTCCCAGCACGGTTGAAAGGCTGCTCTCCTCTCCAGGTATGTCGGGACCGACAGCACAGCCCTCACAGGGCCAGCTCTGCCCACACAGGGTGTGTGCTACCCCATACCTCTCATCTTCCACACGTGTTTTCCCGGGGGCTGCACCAGCTCCTCCAAGCCAGGACAGCCATCACCCCTGCAGCGGTGCCTGCCAGGCACTGCGATGAGCAAAGCTGGGGTTTGGGGTTTGAGACAGTGACAGCTCTACTGTCCAAAGGCCTGATCTTGCTGCAGCCCCAGCCCTGGGCAGATAGTAACAGGACAAGGGCCAATACTTTTAAACTGAAAGAGGGCAGGTCTAGATTAGATGTTAGGAAGAAATTCTTTACTGTGAGTATGGTGAGGCATTGAAACAGGTTGCCCAGAGATCTGTGCCTGACCCATCACTGAAAGTGTTCAACATCAGGTTGGACAGGTACCTGAGCAACCTGGTCTAGTGGAAGGTGTCCCTGCCCATGGCAGGGGGGGAATTAGATGATCTTTAAGGTCCCTTCCAACACAAACCGTTCTATGATTGTACAGGTCTGTGGTGACATTACCACTACTGAGCTCCAACAGCAGTGACTGCTGCAGGCTCATGCTGCCCAGCTACAAAGCAAGGAGCATAAGCACGCTGGTGTTCCAAGAATCCAGTGGAGGAGTCAAAAAGGGGGTCCTGACCCCTCACTGGAGAGCCTTGTGTAAAAAGCAAGCAGTGAGAAACTCCCTCAGAATGGCACTTCCTCACAGTTCATAATAGCATAGCTCACATATCGTAGAATCTTAGCATCATTGAGGTTGAAAGAGACCTT
This sequence comes from Daphoenositta chrysoptera, assembly GCA_013397915.1. Lineage (NCBI taxonomy): Eukaryota > Metazoa > Chordata > Aves > Passeriformes > Daphoenositta > Daphoenositta chrysoptera. Next base: position 571,432 of record VZRO01007267.1, on the reverse strand, counting down.
TAAGATCAGCAAGTCCAACTGTAAAGTGAACACTGCCAAGTCCACCAAGCCAAGGCAAAGTCAACCGAGCCTGTTCCCACCAGGCTGGCTGGATCTCGCACGCACCACATATACCCACACGCACGTGGCTGTTAAAGCATGTTCTGGTGACAGAGAAACGTGGGGTGATTCAAGAGAAAATAATGAAGCCACTCCCACCTGCCCATGTGAATGTGACTCATGTGGGCTCAAACCCCAGCCAGATACAAATCAACAGTTCATAAATGAAATATAAAAGAGCACCCCCTGAGGCCTGGCAGCCTGCCCCACCTCTCTCCCCTTCTAGGACATCGGTCCCTCTAATGGATTCTGTCAAGGTTTGTTCAGATCCTCCCTAAATGACCCTGTGCCCATTCCCTGCTAGCATCTCAACAGGAAGGAAAAATGCACCTTTTCAAGGGTTCTCCCGAAGAGGGTCTAGCTCTCACCCTCTTCTTCTCAAGTGGGAAAGTCATTTGAGTCAGTGTAGTCTTTAGCTGGAGATCTTCCTCCAAAGCAGCTGCTGCCTGGGACTTTGGGATGAGGCAGGTCAGGCTGGAGAGAGAGGAGAGCAGGACAATGATGCCAGTGGGTGCTCAGGGTCCCACTCTGGAGAGCATGAGGGGCAGCCAGTCACCTCCTTGATGTTTGACGAAGCAAGTCACCTTGCAGCCCTGTAACAAGATGTTGGAGAGCCCCTTCTTGCTTCAGACCCTCTGCTACCTCCCCTCCCTCGACAGGCTGAGGCTCCCAGCCCAGCAGATGATTTAAAGAGGCAGCAGCTTCCTGGCAGAGGGCTTACATGAACCACACCTTGCCAAGTCCAGATGGGCCATCTGGAGCCCTACACAAGCACAGTACTTGCAGACTTCCTTTTGCCTGCCATGGCCACGGAAATCAAGTTTCCATCAGTCCTTTCTGACCCTTGCAGGTCAATGAGATGCATTTCCTCAGCAAGACTTCTGTTCCCCAAGTAGAGGATCCAGCCTCATGGCAGATGATGCCTGCCATAGTGCTGAACTGCCTAACTCTCTCCCATGTAGGACTATTCTTAACAGCTTCCTCAGTAGTCTCCACTGAGGCACACAATACTTTCATCCACAATGGTAAAAATTATGTAAGAATATTTGAAGACTATAATCCCAAGAGGGCTCAGGCTGTGCTCTGAAATACGTGCTGTCATGTTAGATATCCTGACAAACATCCAAGCTGTCAGACAGTTCCCCAGGACAGCAGACAGCACTGGCAGCAGATATCCCCCCTGGCAGTAAAGGCGAAGTGAAACAAACCACCCAAGGGCCCTCTGAGTATACCTTTTTTAAAATGCATCTGCCATTAACCATAAAATGGTCTCAGGTACAGGCTGCCAGGTGTCTGGAGAAGAGGGGCTTTGTGTAGGACTGGGCAAAGCTGAGCAGTAATATGAAAAGGGGCATTTTTGCCAAAGCTTAGAGCAGCCCTAGCAGATGAGAACAGAACAGGGAAAAAAGACCAAACCTTCCTCAAATCTACCTAAATCCAGTGAACTGCTAGTTACTGTGAGACCCTCCTGTGGGACAGCACAGCAAAACAAGATCAGTATCTGGGGCACTGTGGAGAAGCAGAACACGCTTCTAAAAACTTCCCAAAGTCCTACCCTCACCCACATGTAGGACTCGTCAGACTCTCCAAGAAACCTCAGGGCCAAAAACACGTTGGAAGATGGGTACCACAGCCCCACTCCATGGAGGCACGCAACCAAGGAGCCGGGCAATCCAGCGCACCGCCCTTCCAGTCAGGAGCGAGCTGGTCCTCACGTGGCGCCTTCCCCTCTGCCTCTCCCCCCGGAGGCCCTGGGGAGCGGCGTGCGTGGGGGGAAGCGATGCTCGACATGCCCATCGCTGTGCTGGCTGGCACCTTGCTGCTGGCACCGGCCTCCTTCGCGCTTTCGGCTGCTCGTGCCCCAGTTCGCAAGGCTTGGATTTGCCATGGGGCTCCAGGAGGCTCGGAGAGTTTCTATGAAGCACCACGGTGTTTGTAAAGTGTCCACGAGAGAGGATCCCACTGCCGGAGCCCCTCTGTCCCAGACAGGAGTGGCACACCAGCAGCACTACCCTCTCCCAGGCTGCTCCAGGCGCTACCAGCACCTTCCCAGGACGCCCACTGCTGCGACGTGTGTGGACAGCTAGCAGAAGGGGGGGCCCACGGCTCCTGGGAGCTGGGCAATCTTCCTTCCCATCTCCTCACATGGGCAGGCTCCAGCTCCACTCTGGAGCTGCTCCATGCATCCCCGCGCATCCACCACCCCGTGCAGCCTCCCCTGCCGCTACCACCCAGGAGGGGACCTCTGCGCCCACCCCAGAGCCTCCCAGTGGACCAGCCCAAGAGATCTCATCCATCCACAGCAGCAAACCTCCACATCAGGTCTGTGCAGGGGCTGAGAGACCTGCCCGTGCCACACACCACCTCCCCTTGCGGAAGGGACGGTTCCAGCCGGGAGGAGGTGGGTCTGGGCCAGGTAACCGCGCTCCCAGGCAGCAGCTGCAGGGCTGGGAGCTCGTCCGGCACCCAAGGAAGGGATCACGTTACACGGTGGGGACGTCTGGCCCCGAACTCCCCAGGCTGCGCTACGTGGTGTAAACCTGAACCCTGCTCCTTGAATGCTCAGCACTGTTATATTTAGAATGCATAGCTATGCTGGCTACACACAGTATCCTGTTTTCTCAGGGCATCTTTGGGAAACGAGTTATTCCTTAGCTCCACATTTGGGTATGTGCGTGACAGTAGCAAGGCATAGGAAACTTTCTTAGGTTTTTTTGTTTGGTTATTTTCTTTTTTTTTAATTTAAGGAGTGATAGCAACTATCAATATCAACCCAGATTTATCAATCATGCTGGCCTATGCAAACTTAGGACATATCCGAATAATTTAAACGTGCGTACCCTTGGAATTCACCTGCCTGGCAAGATCCTGAAATACCACAGCAAAAGTGCGTTTTGTTTTCATATTCACATGTAGCATATCCAGAAACCATCCCTAATCTCACAGAAGGAGGAGTAATTCCCACTCTCTTCCTGTGTCCTCTCCATAAGCAGGCCATGTTGGATGTACTGGAATTTCAGCCTACACAAGGACAAGACTGAATGCTGCTGTGGTGTTGAGTTCATTTCCAAGGTAATGCATAGACTACCCAGAGTCAATGCCAGTGCGTTGCTGGTCTCCCCACGGCCACACACGAGACATTCCAAAGGAGCGAGGCGGAATACAGATGGATTACCACATCTCTGGTGCACGAGAAGCAGCAGCGATAAGGCAGTCTTGGAACAGCACCACCACCGTGTATTAATAAAAGCATGACGCACTGCGACTGATTTATGAGCTTGGCACGGTAGGTGGGAAGGGAACATGCCTGGTTCTGATCGGGCTGGCAGGTTGTTCCTTGCGTCCTCCAGCACACATGATCCACTGACAAGTATTTTATAAGGTTTACATTAGCAAGTCACAGTTAAGCACGTCCCTGTAGACAATATACATAAACGTTATCATGCAAGATTGAGTTCTTGGAGTTGGAAGCTCATGGCCACTTTTCACATATGATACATGCCACAATCTCAGATGACCCAAACGTACTTAAAACACCTCTAATACTGCACTGGATGATAAGAGAAGCTGCTTCCTTCCTGCTTCCCAGAACCAACTCTTTCAAAGTCACAGGGGACTTCCAGCTTTCATCTAGCAGCAGCATGATGTAGAAGCAACTCTTGGTAATCCCCACTGGGACTTACCACCAGGGTGTGTTAGTAGATGTCCCCATTGTTTCTTAAATGAGTAGGGATTTATTTCTATGCTTGTGGGATACTGCAAGCTACAAGAAAACTTTCAGATGTTTAAAGAAAAGCTCCATTATTACCAGGGGAAGCATTCTGAAGCCACAAACTATGCAGATTTTCATGCATTTTTGGATGCAAAGTCTATAAACTTCTCGATGTGATCGAGTCAGTCTGCTTGCTGTGTGCAGGGAATTTTGTAAAGGTGACTCACTCCCATCAACTTTGCTGGGTATACTTTCTACGGTGGTGATGCTGCACAAAAGCAAGTGTTTCCCAAGAACTGCAGTTACTACACCATGTATGATCTGCCTCCTTGAATCTGCTCTGCTGCAGTGGAAGGATGACACCTGCAAGGGAGAAGCCTGATCTCCTTTGGTTCCTCTAACTTAGCAATTTAATGTTCTGAGTTTCACTGCCAAAACCAAATTACTGGAAACTGCCCTTTCTTCTGTACCACTGCAAAACAAGTCATACAATTACAAAAGTTTGAAAACTGAAAATCATAATTACACTTTCACAAATTACTCATTCTACATCAGACTAGATAAGGGCAGGATGTTTTAGAACAATAGATCTTTTAGAATTGCACAGCAGTAATACGATCTGGTAATTTACAATAGTCTCATAACACTGTCTGTCAAACTGGGGGGCCACAGGAGCCTTTTGCAGTAAGACTGTAAGCCTTTAATTTTGCAGTTTTCTGGCTCACGTTTTAGCCAAGGAGTGTGTTTTCTGTGAAAGCTGACTGCTTTTCCACAGATCTGTGTGACCTGCGCTTACAGATTAAAGTTCAGAGTCCACTTGTGTAAATTTTCTGCAAGACTCTGAATTGAGGTCATGCATGCAGAGTTGAGGTTATCTTTTCAGAGCAGGGCTGTGCCACATTGTCCAGATAAGGGTAGAAAACATTCTTAATGAATGTTAAAAATACCTATTTAAAAGTATTTAGAATTTCATTATGATCTGGAGAATTTCAGATACCTAAACTTGATATCATTAAAACTTTGTTACAAAATCAAAAGGCTGCATACTTCCACTCCTTCTTTTCCCTCCATAACATCCCAGGGAATTCCTATTTGTGGATACAGGGAAGAATCTAACTAGTGTAGGCTTACATGCAGGCCATGGAAAGGATGTCTGAGCCATACATCATTTGGCATATTTGGTTCATAACTAAAACTTTGCTGCTGATAGGTATGACGAATTCCTTTATTCGGTGCTTCATGTATTGGACTTTTTGGTACTTAAGACATGATGTCTTGTGGGATGGAGATTGCATAAAATGTATTATTGCTGGCTACCACATCACATCGAAGATTCAGTAGCAAATAACTGATTTTTTAAAAGTAATACTTAAAAAATAATTCAGGTTTTCCTTTACTAATTTATTTATCACATTTACTGACAGTGCAAGCAAAGCAAAAATCCGTTCTGGGAACAGAGTGGGGCACAGGTATCCTTTCTGTAATGATTTCAAATACCAGCTTTATTCAAAAAACTTCTTACTGAACATCATCATAAGACATCTTAGCTAAGGGAATATATTGCTGAATACTTCATTCAGCCACATGTTCTATGCATGCAATGCACATTTAGAAGTTAAATACTCTCAAGCTGTCTGTCCTCTTCAAGATACTTCAAAGAATACACAAAATAATCGAAGAAATGGCTTGTTACAGTCCTTACAATACACACTCCAGTATGCCAATACACCAAGCTGGAAAAATTGATCCTATTCCAAGGCAAGTACATTACATAAAAATTAGTAGGTAGGTTGGTATTCCTTTCAGACTTGCAATAATAATAATAATAATAACAACAACAAAAAATTTTTAAACACCTACTCTGGATTAAGTTGGAAATCTGTTACCTAACAGCTGCAGTACTCCCCCAGCAATTTCAGCAGCTCAGCTATGACTGTGCACACATCTTTCATAACCTTGTTGGTGATTTTAATCTACCTCAAAAACTGTTGTTCTAACAAATAATTCTTGCAAATGAAAAAAATCATTGTAGTAATTAAGCAATAATAATTTTCTAAATTACTATAAAACCACCAAAATAAGACAAAGCTTCTGTTTTTTTCTGTGATCGTGAACAAGGACATGAGACTCCCTGGAGAGTGAAAAAGCTGGACCTACCTGTTAAAAAAGCATTACAGGTAAACCATCATTAACCTTCGCTGGCTATTGGAACAATGGTTGCTCAGGTTCTGTGATTAGCTAGATGAAATTGGTATTTGGCACTAATATGAAGCTCTTTGTGTTGAAATAGCACATGGGAAGTGACAACACTATTACTGTGTATTGTCCAGCAGTAAAACACCATATTGCAGTGATTATTATTCATATTCCAGAGTGCTGCAAGCCCCAGTCATGAAGCTACTGTATCAGAACAAAAGGACTGTTCTTGTGACAGGGAGCTTGCGAGGGGCGTGCAGGGAGGTGACAGATGGATCCAGACAGACTGGAAGGCAAAATGAACACTGGAACAGTTTTCATTAACACAATAGGTATGACTCCTTGCACACCAGTAGCTTAAAATACTAAACTTCTGTAGACATCAAAGCCAAAGGGTTTTAATGAGGGATGCAGAAGACACCTAGGAGGGGATTTTTCAGAAATTTATGCAACAGCTCTTCAGGAACAATGGGCAATTGGAAACAGACCCTAAAAATGCTTACTTAGAAATCTAAAAATGAAGGGCGCAGAGGCTGACCTGGTGGGACAATCAGACCAAGAGATAAGTTACATAACATTTTGATATGAGTAAGAGGGATGGTGTAACAGCATGCTTTGGCAGTCGTGTCAAGTGTAGAGAGAAGCTTTACAACTAATGCAGCAGAGGTGGCAGAGCCAGGGCAATAAGACAAAGCAAGAAGCAGCAAGTCAAAGCATGAGACTAATAAACAACCCACTCTGCAACTTTCTCAATGGCTGTGAAATCAAAGTTGTTTAACTGTCAAGGACAGAAAAAGGGACACCATAATTCAGATCAGTATGATGAAGCTGGATTAGACTGTAAACTGCATGACCAGGTAAGAAAAACAGAGAGATGTGCTGTAAAAGAATGGAGATTGAGACAGAGCCAGGACGGGAGGTTTTAAAAACATCCAAGTCAAAGCTGTTGACTAAGCACAATCTTAACAACAAAAGGACAACAGAAGCAGAAACCATGAGGGTTACAGAGTTGGGAATGCTCAGCTGCATTGAGGCTGAAGGAACAGCTCTTAAACTTGAGGTGTCAGAGATGCAGATTAACGTTTTTGTCAAAGGCCACTCCTATTCCCACCCTTGTGTAAAAGGCACATCAGAAAACAAAGCCTCTTCCTTAAGGCAACTGGTAGTGCAAGTAAATCCCAACCATTCTTACCCATGCAACTGTTACAGAGAAGACAAGTGAGATTTTTGGAAGGAGTTATTCATCCATCCACCCATCCATCCATCCATCCATCCATCCAACAAAAGTTACATGGAACAGAAACACAGAGACTAGCAAAGCACACAAAACCCCACTTTGAAAACCTACCAGTATGCTCTAGCTCATGCTTTCCATGTTGCCACCTGAAATACTTGAAATGTTCCAAGGTCCAGCAGGAGGAGACAGCAGGAAGGTAGTTATTTCCAGAACAGAGTAAAGCAGCTTTCTCTTTCAGAAGATGCATCTATAGGGTTGTCACACAAGTAGTAACAAATCTCAACACGTGGCATTGGTGTGGCACACCAGTGCACTGACAAGCAGAGAGCAAAACCTAAGAGAACACTCCATCGATCCTGCTTTCCATAAGGCTTCATTCTATTTTGATAGACACATACCCATGAGTATCCTTGTGGGCATTTTAAAAGCTGTAATTTCAACTCTGAGGTTTTTCAAGCTTTGTTTTGTGTGGTGTATGATATAATAAATATGCTGAATGTAATTACAACTGCAATTTTGTGGGCTGTATTTTCCCTATTGGTAGCCCAAAGTTGATGCTTACAAAAACTTTTCTGCATGCTTATTTGATTTGAACTTTTTATTATTATTACAAATGTATATTATTTTATTAAAAAAATTCACACTGAAGCAAAGTCAATTCCATTTCATTACAACCAAGAATATAAAATAAATGCAATGAACTCATAGCTTAGTTTTAACAGTCATTTCAAGAGTGACATCAGGAAAACTTAAAAGCAGTAAACTCTCAACTCTAGAATGAGAAACAAGTATTTTACTTTGTGGTTTTGGTAGCCCATTGGCACGGGCACTGCTGAACGTGGCCACCACAGATCTAGAGCGGCAAAGTTTTGTGGCAGCACCAGGCGCATACACAATAATTTCTAATGGAAACTACAAAAACGAAAGATGCGTGCATGAAATTATCAGGAAAAAAAATAACTGAGTAGAGACAGGCACACTTCCACAAACAGTAAACATGGGAATATACAACTAGAACAATTTGAAAAGTTACTACCTTACATATATAAAAAGTTCTTTAAATTGCTGTTAAAAAGGACATGTTCTGTCCAGATTTTGTGTAATACTTTTTAGTGTCTACACAAGACAAATTTTTAAAAAAATTAAATAGCATTAATTTACTACTAAATATTTAGGAGATAACAGTGCATTAAGGACTTTTTTCATATAGTAATACACATCGCTTCTGTCTGGCGACATTTTTAGAAGATTACGTATGGCCTTATGTACAATACATTTATTTAATCCTAAAACAATTCTTTGCTTAATGGTGTTAAAGTACCATTCCTGAAGATTATGAAGGGGAACTAAGCTTATTATGTTTATATAAAATATCATACATACTTGAACACCTCTAGCTTCCCGCCACCCCTCCTGCTATGAATGCGCTTCCCTCCCCAGATACAGTGTCACAGATACAGTGCAGGACTCGCAGCTTTCCCTATGTTTTTCCTTCATTGTGCAGTTTGTGCTACATAAACTTCACCAACGGAGACCAGGCTGCTCATCCCATTAATTCCCCACGTGTTTGTTTCCTCTGAGCCACGACGGGAAAAGCTGTACTCAGCAGCCCGCTCTCCCACCAGGATGGAGAAGACAGCTCTGCGCCTCTCGGTACCGGTGTGAAACACTTCGGTGAGGGTCTGCAGGTTATGGGCAGAGAAACCAACAGGCAAAAAATAACATAAAAATGACATGGTCCTGGTTTCCCACGACAAACTGCACAATTCACTTCTGAAAGTGGAGAGTTTTTACCTCATGGGATAACCCCTAGGCAGCAAGGCTTCTTCCACTATGACTGCCACCCACCCTGGCAGCATGCATCAAGCTCCCAAGAAAAGGTGAATTATTTCACCACCAGGAAGGACTACAAGAGTGTGCAGAGCCTACACTTTTCAGCCAGCACTGTTGCTTTTATTTGCTCTCCTCCTGGTTGAGAATTTGAAGGAACAGAAGTCAGCTCGGCTTCACCTGTGCACAAAAAAGCTAGAGAGAGGAGTGGCATGTGGTCATCTATCAACCTAACCAAGGCAAGAAATGCAAGTGCAGCTTAGAGAGGTTGTGGCAGTCACTCTAGAAGCTGAAAGCTCACTCAGTTAAAGCACCTTACATTGCTGTGAAGTTTAACACTCTACATACAGATTAATCTACACCATGATTTTGCCTTATTGGCACAAGAGCCCACCTTAATTAACCCTAAGGTTCCCTGCCACCTCCTGATATTGTGTGATTTTTGATTATCAGCTGCAGGTCACAGCAGGGAAAAGAAATGTTAGGTAACTGTAGCAGAAAAGACAAAATAATGTTGAGAGAACAGAAGGATGAAAAGAACAGGAGGGGACAAGAGTCACTCTGCCATAGGTTAATTTCCAGAAATGTGACATTCAAATCACAGAAGTATAAAAGAAGTGTTACTTAAAGGCATTGGCCAAATACCCATTTGATCAAAAGTACCTCATTCTTACATAAGTAAGGGGTGAGACAGAAAAGATGCCACCCGAGTCACTGAAATAAAGCAACAATTGAAACCTGTTCTTTCAAACAGGATACTACAGGATGTATAACATGTAGCATTTCAAGGCTTACACATTGAAAGTATCCTTTGGGAGATTATTTTATCCCAGAAATATTTTTTTCCTTCTAATTGTTTTATTTAACTTTTTAGCACCTTCATATCCATTTGATTACAAAAGCAGGTTTTGGTTGCTTTTCCAGAGCAGCTGGGCATTGTCAAAATCACATGATGGTAGGTATGGCCAAAGAAAGCCAACTGCTCACAAAAAGTAGGAAAACAGCACGAGTTTGAGGAGGAAGGGGGCACTACAGGTGATTGGGAGATCAATACTCATGTATGTGACTAGCTGTGAGGAAAAGCATTCTTCTCAGAGCAAACAGCTCTACTCATCTTGCTACACCTGATCACAACTCCAGTGTGAATGTGTGCGGGTACACCTTCTGTGTGGGCACAGAAAGAAGAGAACACCCTGCAGTATAAAAACCTGTAACACTGACCATTTACATCTGAACTCCTCTCCACCTCTTCTCTGGACACCAGCTGTAGAAGCTCACTGATGTTACACTGCTAGTAGTTTTCTAAATGCATTCCTCCAGGTTTTCTGCCACAGGAGTCACCCTCATTTCTGAAGGCTGAAGCAAAAATGAAGCTGTCCCAAATTACATGTTGTGTCTCTCTGAATAACTGTGGTTCCAGAAGTTGGACAATAATCCTCTGATTATGCTTCTGAACTCTTGCTTAATTACTGGGGATTTTCTGCCAGCTACCCATCCACTTACAGTCTCTTAGGCACAATCAAAACATGTTTGCTCTAGGGAAAAAGAAACATTTCAGTGCAATCAAGCGCATCTGGTGTAACTAATCTGGTTAATCACAGCAATGTGAGGGACACAGAATATGCATTATAAACAAGAAAAAGGAACAATTTTCAACATGGTTTTCAAACTGCACAATAATTTCTCTTAATTATAAATTCTAACATAAAATGATTAAATGCATTTGTTTTTGCAAGTCTTAGTATTTCTGTCACCTTTAAATTTTGAGAACTGACTCAGGAATGTGAAAGAAAGCTAAATTTATACAACTCTCACACACATTAATAAGCTACTTAGCAGAAAAACAGAAAAAGCCCGTCATCCACATTCCTACTGAGACTTGAGGGCAGTAAATACATTTTCCTGACTATTTTGGTGTCCAGCCTGGGAAGACATTCCATTCTTCTGTTTCAACAGATCCTGAAAGCATCTCCTTTTTATGTGACTGTCCTGGTTTCATTTAAAGTAACGCTTAATTTAAAACTAGTCAGAGCATGATCACTGTGATTTCAAGAATTCAATGTGAATGAGTTAAGAAATATCAGCAATCTTCTGTTTGGCGTTCAGTCCAGTAGCATGAAGCATATCTGTCGCTGCAGAGACTGGGGTGGGCTTTCTTCTTTTTTCATTTTTCTTTTTTAATTTTATTAATTTTTAAAATTTTTTATTTTTAATACTTTGCCTGAAAACTAGACTAATAAAAACAGAATAGTAAAATACTCTGAACAGTAAAATTTTGCTGTTCTTGACATCCATGAGCAAAACAGTAATATCCTGTGAAAATAACATAGTGCTTTAAAAAGGTGCAATATACCTGTATAGCTAAACTGGTTTGCCTAGTATAAAACTAACTATATACAAGCTTGAAAGCCTGGGAGTTCAAGATTTTAAAACTTTAAAATCCCATCAAAGAGATTGAAAAGACAGATTTATGGCAATCACTACAGCGTAAGGAAGGTGCACCAGGAATCCTTCAAAATTCCAAAGGTTAAAGAAGTTAAGTGCTGGGTTCAGATCAGAAGGGTTCATTAGAGTAACCACAATGGAGCACATGCAAGGGCAGGGAGGAAGGAAAACTTCACAAGAATCTCCTTTATGGCAATAAAGAGATGGGGATGGGGCAGGGGTGGGGGAAGTCTTCAGTGAGTGAAGTTTTCCTTTTGCCATCATGAATTTTAATTCTGCATCATAGTTTGTATTTTTGGTCTTCTCATCATTATGAACTTCATATTGCTGGAGTCTTCTGGCTTCTAGTCCATTCCTTTCTGAGTGCAGCCTGTCAGGCCTCTCAGTACCTGTGAGACTGATGAGATTGGTGGTACTGAGAGCTCTGCTGAGACGATGTGGAATACCCCATTGTACTCTGGGACTGAGAAGATCCCTGAATGTTGCTTTGGTAACTCAGGCGTGAGCTGGAGTGCTGCAGGAAAAAAAGAGAAGGATCAAAGGAATGAAACCCTGCCTGCTGGGACCGTGCAGCTCAGGAAATTTTTAACCTCTCTGGTGCTCATTAAAACATGATTGTTGGGGAAGCTGACTAAATAGTGCTACTATTTGGGGTCCCATAAAACAAGTAACCATTCTGACCTGCAATCAGCTTTAACACAGCACACAAAATACACAAGAACCCTAGGAGACACCTAAAAGTACAGAATGTATACACCCATTTTCTGAAGAAAAAATACACAAGAGACAGGAGAGCACACTCCATTTAAAAATCATCTGTTTCTTGAACTTACATCTATTGTTATTGTAAATGCTATTAATGCAAAACCAAACTGGTAAGGCTACAAATACCCTTCTCAAGATAGGCAATACTAAACCTTATAGAGAAAATTTTTATTCTTTTCTGAGAAAAAGACAATCATGACTTAAGAATTACGCCATTTATCTAAATGAAAATTTTTCCATTAAGATAATATAATTTTAAGCAAGACTTTCAACCTGCTCCCTTACCTACTGCAAACAAGGAGAACTGCTTGAAGATGGGTATGATTATGCACATAACCTTACATTCATTTTCCTGAATGTCTTTTTTTCCCCTCCATAGTCTGGGACAGCCAGCTCAGTGGACTCCAGCCTCAGCAAGACAAATGTGTGGATCTTGCAGCCTCCAGGCTGTCACCGTACTGGTACACCAGCCTGCTGAATTTGCCCTTTCATTACCATAACCATTCCCCATCCAGAATTACTCATGAGCTGCCCAATAATGCAAGCTGCAAGATCACTTGGCATGAGAAGTACCACTGAATGGACAGGAGACTCTCCAGCAAGGTAAACCCCACCGCAATCCACATGATTAGGCTGGTTGTGTAACCTGAAATTTTCTGAAACCTGAAATTTTCTCAAAATTCTGGAAATTTTTTCAACTTCTAATGGAATAGAAGAAGAATTGTGATAAATGCTATGACTTTATAGAGAGCTCTTTCTGGATGAAAAGCATCAGCTCACCACGCTAACCAAAATACCCAAGGTCACAAAAGGAAGGCTTAGTAAAATTCAACAAAGAATTTGCACTGTCATTTGTGGAAGTAACATATGTTGAGGCTGGTGAATAACAAAAAAACTCGAACAGAGACTTTAGACCTAAATGAAATGAAACTCTAAGCAAAGGGAATCTTCTACCTATTTCTGAATAAGATAAAATGGAGTAAAAGTAATGCCGTAAGACTACAAGAATGCATTAACTTGCCCATGCTTATTTTTGTTCCACATATGAGAATTTGTTTTTAACAAAGTCAGACTTGGACAAATTGCAGACATTCCTTTCTGGAACAGAAGATAGTCAGCTAGAAGTTAATGGCAGATAGCCAAACACAAGCGTAAAAATGGATAATCAGACCGTACAATTTAGTGCATGACGTAAAGGAAACATACAGATGATGATTTTGATGCCTGTGCTGTTAAAGTTTAGAAGGAAAGCATCATGGAGGGTAAAAAAAAATCTCAGAAAAAGAGTATTTAGACTGCTAGCAACTTGTAAGGGGGAAGTTTGCCAACAATTCAGAGAGCTGGATAGGAATTCTATAATGGATACCATCAAATGCAGCACACCAGTCCTCAAAGTATAGACCAAACCAGACCAGCCATAAATACTGTGCAGTCAGACAGCTGTACTGATCTGTCCAGGCCTCAAGCCTGTCTGGAACTTTTCAAAAATGAAACCTAGTTGTCTTTCCCCTTAAATTGCCCTCAATGCCTTCATGACCATTTGTAACTAAAAGAGTCAAACAAAAATGGGAGAAATATGTCTGGCACTGAGTAATCAATTGTCTGTGAAGAAGGTCTGGAGGGCTAAGTCAAGACAACTCTAGAGCTGGGTGCCTTAAAACCTACTTATTTTAACTTTAAAGCAGCCTGAAAAGACTGTTCTCTAAGGCAGGATCCTCTTGTAGGCTAGGAGCAGACAGAATCTCTAGCATAATTTAAAATTTACCCTCAATATCTACCTTTTTTTAATTCTTCTTTCAACTAATTACTGCTCCAGCAAGTATAAATTCAGAAGTACTGAAGATCCTGGTAAGTTCAATGCTTTCTGTATTTAATGTAAGTCACTTTTTCAGTGGAAAATATAATTCTAGTAAGGAAAGACAAGTATGCAAATTCAAAAATTGTTCAGTGATAGTGCTTTTCTTTATGAATGTTACTGTACCAGAAAACATTACATCTGTTCTACTTTGGTCCCATTAGAAACAACGCATGTCTTTGTGCCCTACTTTGGCATGAATCAAATGGATGAACCAGATTGTCATTCCTGTGCTTACATGCATTTTTTTCTTTAACATTAGAAGTAGACTTAGAAAGATACCAGAATAAACTGCAGCTCCAGTTCATACATGTGACAAGATGAGAAATTAAATGGGAGAGTCTGGTTCTAACTTTGCTTCTCCCTTGTCAGGATTGTCTCACATCTGCACCTCACATGGGACTTAATATTGCCAAGACTTGAGTGTCCTGAACTTGATGCAATGCAGAATTTACATCCACTGGCTTCTGCAAGATTACACTAAAATATAAAGTTAAACAAATATTTAAGTACTTTCCTGGAGTGGACTAATCCTCAACGTTTAACAGGGTGCAGTAGATACAACTCAAACTGGTATTCCATTGAAAATTACTAATCACAGAACAAAACCTCAGCACGCCCCAGGTTACATCAAAAATTCATTAAAACGTGATCTGTTCTTGCAGTGGGAAAGGGGACAAACGACCTTTTGCCCTTGGCCTTGCAGTATCAGAGGCAGCAAAACTCCCAGAGGTACCTGATAATCCGAAGGCATGACAGGCCCGCCGGAGTTAGCGCCCGAAGGCCCCATGCGCGGTTTCTTGTTCGGAGGCACCTGGCTGAGGCCGGAGTCCTGGCTGTGCTGGAGCCCCGCGCCCGCCGCCCCGGCTCCCGCGCCGGCGCCCGCCGCC
>VZRO01007267.1:411519-556365 GCA_013397915.1 Daphoenositta chrysoptera | reverse complement strand
GCGGCGGCGGCGGCGCCGCCTGCGCCTGCTGCTGAGCTGCTGCCTGCTGCTGATGCTGATTCTGCTGCTGCTGATTCTGAGGGAGGAAGCGACACAACACGGTCACCTGCTCTGAGCTAGGTTTGTGAGCTTCGTGGAGCTGCCAACCCCGGGGGCAACCGCCCAGTGGGAAAACACGGCAAGGCTGAATGCTGGGAGAAGCTCACCCTCGGAAGGGACCTGCACACCTTCTGGGGGTGTCCCATTTCTGGTTGTTTCGCTTTTCTAATGAAACAAGCTGGACTTAAACCGGAAAGACAGTCTGGTGCCTCCTACAGCTACCCAGGTGCTCAGACAGGATAAAGGGAACCATTTATAAAGCAGTAATCACCTAGTGAACTAAATCAAAACCCCCAAAATTTCACTAGTGCTCAGTGGCAGACATGGGGAACCACAGTAAGTTGTTCTAACGGCCTTGTTCACTAGAATCAAAACCACTTTTCAAACTTTCCACTTTTCACCTGAAGAAGGCTGACAGCATTACTGCCAGAAAGGTAAGCAAACTGAGACCAAAGAAATTATATCCTGTCTTCCTGGTTGCAAGGAAATTCTGTGGCAAAACCAGACACAGGTTTCATTACTATTTTGGTCTCCTGTGCTTTTAAGCACCTTGCAAAGACTACTATACTTGGAATAGGGCCCAGCATGGTGCACAAGGTACAGGGTCAGAAAATCTTAATGAAATAGCAGAAAAGTGACAATAGACCAGAGATCTTGAAGACAAAAGAGGAGGAAACAGTTGAAAGAAGAATCTGCCAAGGGAAGGAGAAGACTAGCAAAGGAAGAGAAGCCAGATAATTAAGATGACACTGGGACCTAGCAGGAAAAGAAACAGAGAAAAGTGTCACAGAAAGGACAACAAACGTTAAGAAGGAGAACACAAGAGCAAAAGACATAGAGAGCTCTTCTGTCTTCACAGGGCTACAGGCTAAACGGAGTATTTGAGGAAGTGGAGGGAAGGTCAGAAAATCAATATAATTTTAAGCCCCTCCATGGTTAGACAGTTCTGGGAAAGACCACATATTCATCTGCTTTCAAACACCAGGGATGGCTCCTTCATCAGAGCACTAAACCACTTAAGAGAATTGCAAAGAAAAGCAGTTTCACTCCACATGTGAGGTATGTCACTTGCTCATTATGGAAAAAAAACTTCAACTGACATGGACTGAATTAAAAAGCCTTACTGCCCTTCCCCTAATATACTGTAGGGAACATTCCAGGATAGGTTGTTTTTTGTTTTTCCTAGAATATCTGCTTATATAATGATCAAAGCTTTAGTATGGCAGCCTTTTAATAAAAACCTCACTTCATTAGTCTCTCAAAAATCATGACAACCAGTTGCCACTAGCATAAAATTCTTCATGCCCCCATCACCAAGAGGCTTTTAGTTACCTCAGATAAATGACATAAAAGATCGGCATCTATGCCATTCATCACAATGGTTTCCCAAGACACATTCAGACAAATTTGCAGTGATGTATTCATTTAAGATTACAAAGAAGACTTGCATCTTCAAGGACTTACGAGGTGGCTTCTAATTCCATTTCATATTCAGCAAAACCCATAATGTATCCTCCTGCATGTAGTTGTCAAATCTCATCTCAGTCAGATTTTATTTCCTGGGAGATTTAAACTCCAATAATTAAAAAAGATAAGCAAACTAACTTGTAAAAAAAGCTATTAAGAAGCAATTTATTTTTCATAATGGTTTGAGCTTCACTTACACAAACAAAACACCCATAACTAAGGTACTATTTGTGTTAGAATTCTGAAATTTGTGTTTCATAAGTGTGTTTGGATGCAATTAAGGTAGTTACTATTGTGTGAGCTGAAAAACTTCAATTTTTTATGTGTAAACAAATATTGAAGGGACTGTCACAATCAAAAGTTAGAGCTTGTTGTAGGTCCCAGATTTTGTGCTTCAGATTTTAGCACAAAATTGAGTTAACTAGCTTGAGCTTGTTCTTGTGGGGTACTACTGCTACTGCCTGGGTAGAGACTGAGACCTGTTCTGTCGGTCTCTAGCTGGGGTCTGGCTGCCCCGCCTTACTGCACAAAAATGGTTTTCACCAGCAAAAACATTGTCCTCAGGTCAGTGTGGCTCATGGCAGTTCCTAAATTACTAAATCTGTGAAAGGTCTACACTTAACAACCCATTACCATATGTCACCTCTCAGGCAAAAACTACCAAAATGGAATTTCAGTCCTACCTAGAAACAAACATAGCAGAAACTTGCCTAGCAAAATTAAAAAGAGAAAAAATTATTTTCACTTTGTTTTACAAATTCTCATTTTAGCCTTGCTGACTAACAGTTAACCATTTTGAAGAATGGATACTTATGTGAAATGTTATTTAATTCAGATGCAAGTTCCAAATAAACAC
The DNA here is from genome assembly GCA_013397915.1 of Daphoenositta chrysoptera. Taxonomy (NCBI): domain Eukaryota; kingdom Metazoa; phylum Chordata; class Aves; order Passeriformes; genus Daphoenositta; species Daphoenositta chrysoptera. Next base: position 553,943 of record VZRO01007267.1, on the reverse strand, counting down.
AGACAATTTCTCCAGGTTTCCAAATGACTATACAGATACTTACGATTTTAAAAACAAATCAGTAACAAACCAGTCTAAAAAAAAAACCCACAAAAAACCCTTTAATTTACATCATAAAGCAACAAAACCTGGCCCAGATTCAACTTCTAGAACAGCCTTTACCTCCACACTTTCTACACTGTGGGAACACATTCAATGAGTAATGTGTGAGTTTTATCACCTAAATGGTCCAAAAAAAGTTTAACTTGGAGTGTGCATAAATACCTGACTGTCCTTAACAGTCTCAAAGACCATTTATATATCGGCTGTTTTAAATAAAAACATGTAATTGTCATCATCCCCACAACACTCCCAGGGAAAAGACAGATATTTACTTTTAAGTACACTGACCTAAATATAAAAAAGCCAGAGTAATTTTGATTCATAAGGCTTCTTCTTGTTTTTTGAAGCTGTGAGAGTTGAAGCAAAACTAATAACTAAATTACAATCAAATCAGTATTATGACTTTCATTTTATTTTTGCTCAGGAGTTTGTTTCCTCCTTTGGAAAAAACTATCTGGACACAGAACTCATGGATATTAGCACTTGTTCTCAGCACAGAACAATCTGCAATATCAGTTCTGAAAACAAAGTTTGCTCTCTGAAATACAGTTTTAAACTCCTAGTTTGTCATGCTACACAGAAAATTGAAAACAGAACATTCATGTAGTCAAGTGGTTTCTCCAAAAGACAACAGTCCTCCTCACATAGTCCTCAGATAACTCCAGTTCAAGACTGTTCTCTTCACATTTTGTTAGCTATACATCACTGTTGGTGCCTCACTGTACCCTGTTCAGTGAAAATAACACAGTGTTTCCTACACTGTAGCACCATTGTCCAGCCTTCACAGCACTATGGGACAATCGCTGTGGTCACGTAGCACAGCTGAGCTACACGCACCAAGCAGATCAGATGACGCTGCAAACACACCAGAATTTATTATGCACGCAAAGAAGTTCTCGCCCATGTCTACGGGGCTATGGGAAAGAGAATATTCAGAGCAGATTGTTGCTACCAGAACAGTTCACAGTCCTTATTACTCCTTTGTCTGAGGGCCCTTAAAACATGATCAGGAAACTGTGTGCAGATGGATGAAATGTTCTGATGTAGTGCCAGAAGCAGGCTGCCACTATTTATTTGAGACCCCGGCAGCCATCTACATTCAAATGGCTGGATGTTTGCCAGTCATACAATGAAAATGCCATTCTTTTCCTGTGCTCACAATGTATTTTCATCATGCGATGCTGGAGGAGGTAGCAAGGTCTTCTTGGAACGACAGCAGCTGAGAGCAGGCTCCTGCTGACAGAAGAGCCCTTCAGCTCATTCCCCACAGATCAGGGCAAACCATGGTAGTGATACCACCTGAGACACCCCAAGTCATCTGATACTTTTCAACTGTCTGAGAAGCAGTTTTGGGAGAGCCTTGCCTCAGAAACATATTTTTGGTTAACTCTTCGTGTTTCATTAGTTTTCATTTGGCACCATGATGCTTTCTTATTGCATACTTGAAAGTAAAAAAACCAACCAATAAACAATGAGTTATTATACCTTATCCCCTTTCTCTTCAGGTTCATCTTCATTGAGGAATTCTCTTTTCGGATATGGAATCTGACAGCCAGCAAACACACTGAAACACAGTAAACAGTAAACACTCCACAAATATGTACATATGGCATAAATTTCCTTAATGCTATGATAAAAACAAATGCATATAACAAAACTTCATTTCTTGTATCTGACAAATCCTGTTTCCACAAGTGAGTGGCAGTGTGAGCGCCCAAGACAGGTGCTGATTGTAATGTCAGATCTCTTTGCTGTTGGCACAAGGCTGTCATTTAGAAATCATGGCAAGGCTGAACATGCCCAAATGCCAGAACGACCACTTGTTGATCCAGATGGTAAAATGAACAAACACAGTGTCAGAGGTTCCACAACACCCAGTTGGAACATGCATGGCTGACTGAATAAAGGGACTGATCCAGAGAGTATTAGTGTCTTATGAGCCTGCCTTGGCTTACAACAGGCTTCAATATATTTGCCAATCACAACTGCAGAGTTACTTTCAATAAGCTTCTCAGGTCTTGTTTCGGGAAAAAAAGATCTTTTAAATTCATCTGGCCAATGGAATTTGGAACATTTCTTAATGTTTATGGCAGAGGCCTTATCATAATGTTATCCTGTAATCCATGGGGAGCTACAGCTCTACAGAGATAAACACTAAGCAGAAAATTACTGGTAGATCTTGACCAGTATAAATTTCTTAGATTGCTGTGCCAACATTCAGAATACAATCAACATGACATGGTTTTTAAAAGGGTGTAAACAGTTCCTAATCTTGCTGCTATGTAGTATTTGATTTTGTCAAACAGAAAAAGATATTTTAAAAACCCAAGTAGTCTCAACTAGACTCCTTTTGCATTCCACTGACTGTTTCCTCATTTTAGGGTTGCCTGCTAGTTGAGGAAACAGTGAAAGCAAAGGTAGACGTCTACCTGCATCAAGTTCATACAGATCATAGTGCTGTGCACCACCATGCTTCTGAAAACTGGGAAGACAAACTGACAAAGTCTGCCACCTGGAATTGAATATTATCATTTGAACTTTTCATTACAATAAAATATACAGAGATATAAGTTCTGTACTCTCAACCCTTCTGAACAAGGGATTTGTGGGATTTTAGGCAGCCATGTATCTCTTCACTTTTCTCATACTGTGAAAGAGGGCATGGGACTGGGCTGTAGGTCAGACAACTGTCCCAGTCCTAGGGAGGGCACAATCAACCAGGCAGTGGAGAACAGGGTTCTGAGGCTGTGTAAGGCAGAACAGAAGAGGGCAGAGATTGATTCTCTAAATACTGCAGTAATGTTGTCACTCTGGCTTTGGAAGCACGTTCAGAATTACAACACTAGTGCGGTACTGGGTTATTTTTCATGACCACTCAGTTCTGGCATCAGTAGATACAGACACTTCTGTAGTACATTTGTAATTTCTAATGAGCATGCCTGAGCTGCTACTTCTTGTGGACACAGGTAGGTATCTGTGAATTTTTCAGCTGTCATGTCATTTCAGGGACTAGCATGTAGCAGAAGGAAGTCACCCCAGATGTGCACAAAAGAGGGAATACATACTCTGATGTAGGCAGAGGATCCTCTTGAAAGTAAGGGTCCTGCAAAGCCTGCTCTGAGGTAATTCTCTTCGTAGGGTCCATAGTAAGAAGCTTCTGAAGCTGCAAAGCATAACATTAAAAATAGCAAAAAGCTTATCAAACTATCATTTTTCAAACTATGACTTGTATGTCTTGGATTGTGGATTACTAAATTATTTCCGGCTTGTCCAGACGAGCCTAAGTTAGCATTGCTTGTTCAGTGAAGTTCCCAAGAACTGCAATACACATCTATCAAAGTACTGCGGTTGTGAAGTACTTCTCATGTAATAAACAGTTACGTGTGCCAGGCAGTATTAATTGCTCAGGCTGAACCACTGCACTAAAGCAACACTAAATTCAGCTATTGCAGGTTCATAAACCATAATTTCTAAATAAGAGCTTTTTGTTGTGGTACGTGTATAGCTTTTATGCTGTTCTAGACTGCTGACACAAAAGGAAAAAAGTGTCAGAATGGACTGAACATGACCAGGATTCTCCGTATCTCTGCTTTAGAGACGGAAACAATAAATCTTCATTTCTTGCACTGGTAACATTCCAGAATCAGAGCACTCTGCTACTCATGCATGTCCCAAACCCACTCTAATTGGTACCAAAATGAGAAAGAGGAGGAGCAGACCCTTCCTAGTAAGCTTTCTTCCTTGCTAGGAGGAAAACAAGCACAGATTTATTAGCTAGAATGCTTTTGACTGCAGCAGGCTATAAAAGAGAATTACAATATATTAGTAGTATAAACCAGGACTTATAGGCATATCACACCATTTAAAATTGTTACTTATTTATCACATTCTGATAAACTTACAGGAGGAAATCTGGGTGCTGAAATCACATTATACAGTATTCTGCTCTCACACAATACTCCCTTAATTCAAGCCAGCACGGAAAATAAAATTCCTTCTGCAAATGACATCTCAGCTCAAACTCTATCTTTCAGGTCTCCAACAAAAACTGCCTGGATATTCAGCAAAAGAATGTGATTTTGGCATGCTTATTTGGGGCTCTTTGTTCCAATAAATTAAAAACCTGACATACAATTCTATATATATATGCTACAGTAAATAGCCTCAGTAAAAGTAAATAGCCTCACCCTCCTCAAGAAATGAAATACAGGGAATCATCTTTCTCAACAGTTGTAGTTAATCATACTTGATAGATAAGGTCTCAATTCTCTGTATTTTTGCCATTTCCTTCCCAACTCTTCTTATTCACATTCATGGCCACAGACCTCAACAGACTGACAACAAAACAGCCATTTGGGCTGTCTCTCCACCTATCAGTTCATTTGCAACTAGCTCCTAAATGGATTTCTGCTGCTTGCCTAGAGATACACTTCAAGATATTCCTGCATTGTACACACCTGGAGGGTTTGAATGGGCACTTATTTACTGTATTTTCATGTGGTGAGATAACTCTTAACCCTATATTTTCTGTGCATCTTAACAAACTGAACTTCTAATGTGATGTTGGCGCTCTACATAGTGACCTCACACAATACAATATAGACAATAGTTTGGTACTCTGTATCTTTACTTCAAATCACCTTTCCCAACATGAAAAATTTTTGTCAGCTAGAGCAGCTTCTGGCACCACTATAGGTTATGCAAATTTCCCAGTTCCTACACCACGACTGCAGGGACAAACATACACGTTCTGTACAAGGCCATTCCAGATCTTTGGCACCAGATGTCATCACTGATAGAAAAGTACAGGGCATCAGCCTCTGCCCCCTGGACTCCTTCCTTAGACCTGGTTGCTGCAGCCATACTCGAGAGAAAGCTTCTCCAGTTTTCTGCCATATAACACCGTCATCACAAACTGTCTCCAAACATGACCTGTATTCTTTGTCACTCATAGGTAAGGCTAATGTACTGCAGCAGAAGACCTGAAAATATCCTGGCCCTTTTAATGACCTTGTCACTCCCTTAGCATTCTTGCTTCACTCCCGAGGATACAATCAGCTTGACCATTCCAAGTAATACCACACACAACATCCCTCCCAGTGAGATAAGCTGCCTATCAGTGATGCTACTGTGAACCAACTTTTTTGAGAAAGTCTGGTTATCAGTAGCTTCCAGGAAAACGAATACAAAAATGTCTGGAGACAATTTGCTTTCAGGGCAGCAGCTGCTAAGACAACATAGGAAACCAATGAGACTAGACTTCATCACAATCTCGTACTTCCCAGCAGGTCTCAAGCTTGCTCACTCTCAGGCTCCACTGGCCTGACATGACAGCTATGAATACTATGCTTGTAACTTTTCCAGGACACCAAGAGCAGATGCCTCTTCCTGAACAGAAAACATTCTGCCCTTCATGTAGACATTATCATTCAATGTCAATCAGCAGAATGGCATAATATCATTCTCTTTGTCAAGAGTCACTTGCTATCCTGCAACTGATCTACTTGATGCCATCTGTTCCCCATGTACCACACTTCCTGCACTCATTAGTACAGTCTCAATCAATCAGACGTACAAAGCAGATGTCTTCAGAGGTCACTCTGCAAGATGGAGGTTACCTCATAAAAATAACTACCTTGGATATGAACAAGGAGTTTTAGGGAGTCTGCTTCACAATACATGAACCTCCTCAGAACAGCAATGAGATATCAGGAATGCAGTCCATACTCCTGGGCATTGTTATTCAGAGCTCTGGGAGATTGATCTATTTGAGATAAGCCTCTGTCTCTGTGGCTGATCATTAAACCACCCTTATTCACCCCTTGAACTGTGAGAAAAATCTAACAAACTACCCTTCTTAGCAAACTAACTCTTCTTCACTTGTTCAGAAAGATCAGCAAAGTATGGTGGTTTCCCTGTTCTTTAGAGATCTGGTTAATATTTCCCCTGGGAAAAGCAGCCAACCCACCCAAGATGACTCTCAACTCAGAGTTCAGCCTTGATGAATTAGCAATATAAGCTGCCAGCAAGCAGGTTTTCTGGTGGATTTCACTTTTAGTTGGAAAACATGGAAATTCACATGCTAACTAATGATGTCTCTTACAATTGTCATCTTTTCAATTAGACTAACCCTCCAGGTGATTCCAACGTGTGCCCAGCAAGTTGAGTTTAAGAAATTTTAATTCCTTTAGTTCTGGTCAAGTCTCACTCTTCTTATGGAAATTCTTCCCTTGCACCCACTTGGGACCAACCTATTCTGTTTCCACAGCTATTTGTGTCATCATCCAGCAGCTACTAACAAGTCAAAGAGCAAATCTTTGCCAGGACATAGAGAGATGACTGCTATGCTGAATTTGTAACTGAAAACAGACCACTGAAACTCAAGCTGCACTAAGAGCCTCATTACAGAGCTCCCTGTACACAGCATTAGCAAAGTCACTTTGAACTTCATTCCTAAATTTAGACAGCACTAAGTCACCCCAGAGGCATCCAGAATTGATGCTGTATTAGACAGAGCAACCCTGTGTTGGCCTACAACGGATGACTCAGCTAGGCAACCAGCAAATATATGTGTAGGGATTTTGTTTGGAATCATTGCCAGAACAGTGGTGGACTACTGTCAGAGGGAAGACAAAGAAAACCAATTTACTACACGAAATTCATTTCTCCCTTCCTCTTCCCTTTCTTCACAAAACTTGTTCTCTTTTGGGGGTTCTTTAGCTCTCTGAAGCCACACAGAATCAAGACACATATTATACTCACTCTCTTATTTGCACAGCAGACCTAAAGGTAAGGCTGGGTACCCAAGTGTCTTGCAGATCTTAATTAGAGAAGACTCTCAGATCTTTAATACCAGCAGTTTAATCAAAATGTGTATGAAGAAAACACATTTCAAAAATGGCCAGTTAGCGATAAATAGCTTTCTTTAACATTGGTGTTCATTAGAACGAGATAGGAGAACAGACACAGATATTACCCTTAGAAATGCAATTTCATTCCTGTCATCACAGCAATTTTCAAGTTGCACCTACCAAAAGAAAAACTTTGCTGTCAGGCTTGACTTTGTGTTTCTCCATGTATTTTATGAGGCTACTATTGGCATATCTGCAAAATACAGTTAAAGAAAGACATGTCTGAAATAATAGTGCATTAAAAACATGGAACTCTATCAAGTGATCACAGAAACATTTCCCAACCCTCGGTTAGTAAACTGTAAAAAGAACTGCTATCAGAAGACATGTCAGATATCTATCTAGCAGTTGCACACATAAAGTGCACTTTTCACCAATAGGAATCAACTGTGTAAATATTATTTCCATGAAGCATGCAACTTTTATAGTATATGAATAAGCTGCTGATACGGATATACAACAGACAGACACAATTTGAAGTTTATACTCTTTTTCTAAAGCAACTCTGACACAGAAATCATTCAGCAGTTTGTCACAGCTCAGCATTTAAGCTATTAAGCTGTTTCCAGTTAGAACTTGGCAAAGCAGTTAGATTACCATTCTGTTTCCCCAGTCTGCAGAAAACTATACAGTCCTTACAGCTCCTAAGCTCAAAAATGCCCTAAATATTTATGACCTGTGCCTTGCCTTTAATTTACAACTCAGAGGTGATCTAAAGCCATTTTTCAAAAGAAGGAAGCTTCATGCACAGATAAACTTTGTATCTTACGTAAAGCCAGGGTAATGAATCCATGTCAGAACTGGAAACAGAATCCAAAACTCCCAAATCCATGTCCTCTACCTTACTTTAAGGAGTCCATGTGACTCCTTACCAGCTCTGATCAATTGTCACCACTTGACTAATTTAGCCAAAGCACCAGGAAACAGCAGACGTGGAAAATTCTCAGATCCCAGGCAGGCTTTGCATCACAACCTATTGAACATGTAACCTTCAATAGAAATTTCTGTCCAACACACTGCTGTCTCTACATATCTGCTTGTCAAAAATACCAGTGCTTCCCTATTCTTTCTCCCACAAAATGAATGAAGTTATCTTGAACATGTAATAGAAATGGCTTAAGCAAGTTCATTTGTCTGTGCCTGCCATAGATTAAATTACACTTATGACAACCCCTTATAGAGAAATGAGGAGGTTACTCAGTTGATGTTCTTAACAAGCAGCTGAGGGGGAGAATACCATTCAAGTAAACCAGCTAATTCAAAGAGGACAGCTGCCACAGTGCTAGAACCCAAGTACTTCAAAATCCCCTCCCCAAAAGGTCAGAGCCAATTTCTGCCTCCACCAGACTCAGTGAACTGTTGTTACATTATCATTACTTACGTTGTTCTTCTAAAGTCTTTCTGAAGAGTTGGATATTCTGGCATCTTCCTTATGTCTTCCCAGTCTTTATCTTTGGTAGTGTGGAAAAAAGAAAAAGCATTTACAATTCTGAACGTGTAGGCTAAGTAATACTCGGGAAGAAATAACTACAGGAGTTGACTTCCTGTTTGTTGGCCAGTGCTATTGTTCTTTAATTGTCAGCATTTCAAAATCCATCAAACTAACAGCTTCTTCGTACCTATACAAACAACTAGTAATTTCCTTCAGAAAAAAAACCCAACAAACAACTCAGTAGTGCTGTCTGCTGCTTTAATGAAAATAAATTACCTGCAGGGAATCCCATTACACTGAAAATGCGGTCTAGCTGATCGTGATGAAAAGGATTACTTGTTTTGATGTCCTCCTGGCGACAGTGAAATATAGGTTCTGAAGTCAATAGTTCAGCAAATATGCAGCCAATTGCCCAAATATCTAGAAAAGAAGGAGGATAATTAATGAAAATTTACTGTACTCAATTGCTCTGCTTTTTGTTTCTGCACAATTTCTCAACCTGTATAACCACAGTAAGACAAAATGCTTCACATTTAAAAACAACGCAGTGATATAATACATTAAAAAGGGTAAAATCTGGAGATATGTTCTTTAAACCAAAATTAGAGTCTCAAAATCCAATTTGTACAGTGGCAGTCCAGCACTAACATATTCACAGTTGTGGCAGAAAACTACACAATATTTGCATACAACATAGCTTAAAGGTCATTCAATTGACCAAAGATTATCCCTCACAAAGATACACTGAAATAATACTTCTACCACATATTTCAGAACAATTCCAAACAGATAATTGATAACAAAATAAACACTAACAAGGAAAAGACTAATGGCTCACATGTTTAACCAAATAGTGTAATCTAGTTAAAGTGAGAGAAAAACAAACCTAATTTTAATCATGTGCAGAAGAGTGATTACCAAACTTTGAAAAAATTAAAACCCTACTTGACAACTGACTCCCACAGCAACAATACTTTAACTGTCTCATCTACATCTCGTGTACATAAAGAAAACAACAGCATGATATCTGTCAGTTGGACTTGATGATCTTAAGAGATCTTTTCTACCTTAATGGTTCTATATACTGAAAGAAAAATCCCCAACTTCTATTTCATAAAATTCTCATTAATATGCTTTTTAAGATTAAAATTCTTATGGACAAAAACATTAATTTACAAGAGAATAGTTTTCAGATTACATGTATTTGTTCGAGTTACTCCTTATTACCATCCATTTTAGTGTTCTGTATGACCCAAATGCTTAATTATGCATCTTAAAATGAAAGTGTGAATTTGCCAGTGAGAAGAAGGTTATTACCAGCCAAGAAAAAAAAAATTAAAAAGGATTTAAGGATTTACTACACTGACAAATATGTGTCTGGGATACTGGGATACAACTTCAGAAAAAGCTCTTGAGATCAGACAAATAAGCGTAGTCTGCTGAACACAAGAGTGTGGAGACTGGTGTAGAAATGGAAGTTAAATCAGATGACCTTCGGAAATCTCTTTGATTTTTTTCTAATTTAACAGAATAAATATAAAAAGCAGTTTAACTTTAATGTATAAGTCAAAGAGATATGAAGTTCTTTAACTAGAGTTTAGTTTATTAGATTCAGACTAAAGAAAACACCAAGACAAATCTCTTGGTTGTTGCAATAATCTGAAACTCCAAATCCCACTTGCTGTAAATGGTGGTGTTTGGCCAATGCTGCCTATGAGACACAGGGTGTCCTTAAGAAAAAGCACTGCTCCCCTTATGTAGGAAATAAACAAATGAGCCATCACACTCTATTTGCCAAAACTGGTCAGTTTCATTTCCATCATGTTACACCTGTGGAGCTTGAGGTGTCTCAATACACAACCCTTTCTTCCAACCTCCCTTACAAGAAAATCTGGTAACATTTCATTTAGACTTTACAGTTTTGACAGGGTAAAACTTGCTCTGTGCATTACATCACATTCTCAAGGTTTTATCTTCCTTTGATTTTCCTATTAGCCTTATCTGCATGAAAACAAGATCTTTAGCTGCCGAGATTTTATCTGCTCAAGCAACTAATGCAGCATATTAATTACAATTGCTGCCTGGGTAGTAGGTATAAATTATCTACTCCAGAATGGAAATTACTTATTAATTGAAGAATAGAATCTTCATTTAAGAGTATCTATTCACTCATGTTCATAACAGATAGCAAATCCTTTTGGAGATGGCTTATCTAGAGGCCAAAAGAATTGTAGCTCTCTTAATTTTCGTGGCTTTCTGCAGTGCTCACTGTCCATCACATTGTGAGGGAGAGGCTGGGCCATTGCTCCTTATTCCATTAATTACTGCTCTATCCAGAGTGACCTTTTCCTTTTAACGAAAGAAAAAAAAATACAGTAAAATCTAGTATGCTCCCTGACAGCAAAGCTGAACTAGGAAGTCTCCCTGATGTGACACAGCAAACTTCAAAACTGTTTTTCCTTCATCACATGCACTGTGTGAGAGCAGAGCCACTATACAGTGCACAGAGAGTGTACTTTAAACCCTTTGAGAATTCAGAAAGACAGACATTTTGCCAACTGGATGTTACATCTGTATAAACACTGGAAACTCCCAAGCCGGTGTTATAATTTTCTGTGGCATGGCATTATTGGGCAAGCCAAGCATAAGACTTCTTTAACTCTGATCAGTTGTTATATTTTCAAGTAGTTCATAAGCTGGGGTTCAACCCTTTATGTTTCTTGTCAGGTATTTTTCATCTCCGAAGAACTAATATAAAGTAACCCAAAAGACTTGGTACAGAAAACCTGAAGCTTCAATTCCTGTAAGAAAAGATTAAATAGATGGAAAAGGCCTTGCAGCCATGCAGCTCAAGCAGGTCAGGGTCTTCTCTTCATGAACCTTTTATGTAACCTCATATTGAACACATCCTTGGCATATATTCATACCATTCATAGTTAATGATTTTCTGCCAAGATTAGCTAGTTTGTTTGTTTCTTGTAAAAACACTCACAATTTGCAAAAAATGTAGCTTTTTGTCCTAGCAGGAATGCCTCATTAAATTCTGCTAAGCTTAAACGCTTCATAAATACAAGCAGTCTTAGTAGGTATTTATCTCCTACATGGTTCATAGTAGTCAACCAAATACAAATTCTAGGTTTAACTATGGAAAAAAGGTCCTTGCCTAGTGCCATTTAAGGTTTTCCGTTTGTGACCCTTAAAAATTAATGATTATTGCATCTATTCCAAATATATTCCTACTAACATGTACTACCCCTCCAAAGTGAGCACTGACAGAGCAGAGCTAAAAACACACAAGTAGTATTTTTCAAGTCCGGTGTATTATAGTCTAATGCACATCATCTGCCTCTAGCATGAAAGCTGCTTCTTAAAAAGTTGTATAAAAAATTCTTTATAAATAAAACTTTTCTTAAAAGCAAGCACCAAAATAAGTGGCAAAAATTATCCAAAAATTAGTTCTCTCCTCTCCCCTCTACTAATGATCAGGACAATGAGGGGCCTCACTGCTCCTGAGCCCAAGCTAAAACTGAAGGTACCCATTTGTTATTTCCCAGACCTACTGAAAACTGGAACACAAAGGTCCTACAGAGTTGCACTGGGTATTAAATGTTTTCCCATCTGATGTCTTGGGAGGATCCTAATAAGTTCACCAGAGTAACACAACCATTCCTGTAAAGATGGTTCTTTACAGACTGTTTTCCTACAGTCTCTTCTACAATCATTAGGCTTCAGGGCTGACCCATGGTAAAAGGTTTTTACTGTTTGTTGGAGTTCTCCTCCACCCCCAAGACTTACAGATTCCTCACTTTCCCCACGTTTACACTGGACTCGAGTGCAAGCCAATTTTGTTCCCTGGCTCTGGAAAGAGGCAGGGGAGTGACTCCTAACCAAACAACTTCCTCAGGTTCCATTCAAACCTGTTCTCCAGTGAAATATCGTTCCACTATGATAATACTTCTCAAGTACTACATAATTTTATAAAAAGAAAAAAAAATAGCCTTTTATGGATGGACACTTGTGATTGGTAAACAGACTTCCCATAAAATGCCTGCGTGCATAGATTATTAAAATATTGTATGGCTCTCTATGCCCCAGTTTTAAAACCTGGGTCAGCTGAGAAAATCCTGTGTGTCCTGCTCTACTTTAGCATTGTAGCCAAAAAGCAAGAACAAAGGAATGCTGTTTCAATGATAGGGCTGATTAAGCTGACAAATGCTTGTGTATTTTTTAATTTCTATGGCACAATAATCTCATTTCTGTATTTGTTCCAGTATCTTGGAAACATTATTTAAGAATAGTGTGACCACTTAAGACAATAAGACAATTTATTAAGCAGTAGCCTTGACTCTTTAAAGGAAACATCTTTTCCCATGCATATTAACCAAAACTTTTAACTGAACATAGGAAAGAATCCAAGATTAAACACATCATAATTCTTAACGATACCCAAGAAAATAAATAAACCATCTCTTATTGTCATAGAATTCTTTAACAAAATTCTGTTAGAGAAAGTAAGTAAAGACTTGGAAAACATCTTTTTAGGAGCAATCAATCTCAGGAATTCATCATTAGTGAGGTTTAGCATAATACCATCAGTACTCAAACAAACTGCTTTTTTCCTGTTGTTGTTTTGAACACAAAGTCTAGACTCTTGGACACATGTGAATGCTGGCAAAGGCAGTGAACAGCAGAAGGACAGACAGCAGAATACAGCTTCCCTGCTCCTGCCAAGGGCTAATGCAACAACCAAAGTACCCAAGAGCTAGTTAGCAAGGCCTTAGCTTAAACAGGGCTTTTCAGGCCACCTGTAAGAGCTACAGCATTTATTTAAGATCCTCCAAAACGTTCCAATCAAGGCATGGACATCAAACACACCAACAGACTGGAAACCCAAAAAGGGGCTATACGGGCAAATGTGTCTAATTTTTTCAAATAACCATCAAGTGGTCTAATGAAAAGGTATAACCTCTATAAAAAAATATTCCATCTCATGGTGAGCACAACAGCACATTCTGGACTTACTTGGAATCTTTATATACAAGAGTCTAGGAGCACAGAGATACTGTAGAAAAAGTTTATTAACTTTTATGCTGGTTTTAACATTAGAAATTAGATCTAAGAAAATAATATATCTTTAGAGAGGGATTTCTTTGGTCTGGTAAGGTGAAAAGAACATGCCTGTTACATATGTTCTGTTATCACACATATACACAAGGAAAAGACCTTCCCATTCATATATTAAGGTCTCAATTTTTATGTGCTGCATTTAAACTCTAGTCAGCAACACAGAATATTGAGGAAGTGGTTACTAGCCTTTTAAATTTGACACCTTCTATGGAGAACCGAAAATGGGGTCAAACATTTGCATGTGACAGGCTTTTCAAGGGGAAGCAAAAAATGGTGTCAGTGGGTTAAGGGTCAGAAATTTGCTATCACTCTTTGATGTTATGCAATGTTGACCGATTTTTAACAAACACCATCTCAACAGACCTTGACTGAAGAATAACTTACACTGTAAAGCAACAAAGATGGCTGTGCTGCAGGCAGAAACAACACCTCCCATTAACCTGAGGGATGTTCCCAGCCAGCCAACCACATATCTAAGAACAATGTTTTATTTCAAAAGTGCGTCATCCTCTGTGCCATGATGTAATGTCAAGGTAATTCAAAACTTTTAACTGCAAAACCATACTAACTTGAATTAATAGTGAAATCCATTATCCTCACTTTTCTTTTTACTTGTATGCCTTCATCCTAGCCTTTTAAACTAAGCTGCCTTCTTCTCATGTTTGTACTAACAATTTAATAAATTTCAATTAATACAACCCTAAAAATTTTAAAGCATCTTGACTGAAAGTCTGAGTTCACTTAAATCATTTGTCATTTTCTGCAGTGCTTTAATGGGCCAGGCTTTCATCATTCTCTCTTAACAGAGGTATTCCAGGTTGTCAAAATATTTTATTTTCTCACTTAAATCTCTAATCCTCAGTATATCATAAAATGAAGATCCTGATATGATTTCAGAATTCTGCTATGCATTAGATACACAATCTAGCTTGCAACATTAGATTTAAATTACTGTGCTAAGCTTGACAACACAAGTAAAATAGATTTAATACAGGGAGTGGCAACAAATCCAGAGGCCCTAAGTAGTCCTTTCATGCAACAAAAATATGATTTCAAACAGCAAAATCCTGTTAAAGAACAATCCTTAGTTTACAGAACCTCACAGCCAAGAATTTGGAAACTCCAGGTTTATGGTTCTATATGAAATGTTGTATTTAACATGTGCAGATTCCTGAAGACAGGAATCATCGAGGCTGAAATCTTACCAACAGTTGTACCACAGAGCACAAGAATTCGACTTTTGCCAGCATTAGTACCTTGAGAATTAAACCTTCACAAACATTATATTGCTTTAGCAAGCATTTTCAGTGACTGTCTTTTTAAAGACTCCTCTCTCTCTGCCTATCCCCAAATCCTATATACCACATTTTCATTGGCAATTAACTCCTCACTTGTGTCTCCAAAACTACTGCTGTATAAACTACAGATTACTACATGAACTAGCAGTAGAGCAGCTAACTTCCTTGGGAGCATGGAGTGATGGTTTTTGTATGAATGCAGAACAGAGTGCCAGTTCCATGTTCTTCCTCCTTGTAGTTCTTCCAGAACCTGGGGTTGCTCCAGCCTCCAGTGGTGCCATTTCAGGGCAAGGAATTAGGTTAGTGGGACAAGTGCTTAGTTCTGGCATGGAAAGTGTGTTACAGCCTTGCTTTTTCCCTAATCCTAAATCTTTAGATCGTTGGAGATGGCAGAGAAACATTACGACAACTCCAGTACCTCCAAGATTTAGCAAAGAACATACTGCTACTTTGTTTCAGCAACAGCCATGCTTATACTTCCAAGGGTCCAAGAGGTACCCTGGCAAGCTGTCAAGCTTTTCATGGAAACAAGGGTAAAAAGAAAAATGGCCTTTCAGTGACAACACTTCAAAAGTCTGAGGAATGTAATGGGTGACAAAAGGCAGCTTTGTAGCTTCAGGGCTACTTCCCCCTACCAAATATCAAACTGCAGCAAGTAAAGGAAGTATTAAAACTTCTTATTGCAAAGGTCACGAGTCTCTCTTATACTGCAAAGTATTAGGCAGGTCTAATACAGAAATTGTTACTATTTCCTCCTATAAGGATGACAGAATTAAGAACAGGCCAGATTAGACACTGTTTGGTAAAACAGTGTTTACAAAGCTTTTCAGGAAGTACGCACAGCTCTGCATTTCATAAAACTATATGAAAAAAGCTACTGGCAATAGCAAATAAGAAAGCAGTATATATTCTTTGGAAGGGAAATACACATTTTTTCTAATTAAATGCAAAATATTTTAATAAACCAGCTTTCTTGTACACAGTGGAGCTCTTTGCAGGTTAACTCCATGCTAACTAAAGAGGAAGAGTGGGTTTATCTGTTGTGTGCTCTCACTTGGCTTGTGTCTTTAACTATTACAAATTTTTAATAGGTCCAATATGTCAGCACCTTCAGAGCTAACATAAGGTGAGCAAAAGCCCTACTATCTGGTAGACTGAGTTATAACAAAGAACATCTGTGAAGAATACCTTCTTGGACTGTTACAATTCACAAGCCATGACAGTCTTTTCTAGAAGTTATTAAAGCTTTTGATGCCTACTTTATTTCAGTCAATGGAGAGGAATGCACATGAAGAAACCTTGCCTCCCAGACAGTACCCACTGGAGAAGGTTCTTTGTCCTTCCAAACAGAGTGTTTTACTTTACAGTACCTTAACATTTCTGTTACTAAGGGTTTCAGCCTTACAGCTATTTCTAGTAAGGCACTGACAAAAACTCCAATGTAATTATAAGCAACTCCATTGGATAATACATTAAATAATCTGGCGTGAAGAGTAATTCTGCTGTCAGTCAGTTATTGACAAGAAGTCAACTTGTGAAGCAATCACACCTGTCCTGAAAACCAGTCATTCTACTCAATCATTGCTGTAATGTTGAAAGTTTCAGTTGTTATTGCTGAAATAATTATGCCTGAAGATCAAACTGATGGATCAGCTAAAACAACTCCTCTGCACCAGAATTATGCATCTTGTTAGGACAGTAGGCAGCTGGTTTTGAGCCAAAATCAACTTCTATGAGACAACTTTTCAGATTTGGTAGCAAAAAGTGCACATTAAAAGCCTTCCTTACTGCACAATATAGTGAGGGTAAAATGTTCATGTAACCAGCTTTCACAAGAAAAACTCCTGTCTTACTTTTCTAAGTAATCTTTCTTTTAAAAAAATCTGTATCTTTTTTTAAACTGAGTTCATGGCATAGGTTGCTCAGGAAGACTGGAGAATCAATGCTGCCGCTGCAAAGCTCATCTGTCTGGTAAAGGGTGAAGTCAGTGAGATACTAGGGAAGAAAAAGCTTGGCCATGTGAGGCCCCATGGTTATTACCAGTTTGGAAGAACACAAAGCTGATACTTAGAGGGAAAAACAGTTAGAAGGAAAAAAGACATGGAAATAAAACTAGGACCAGTAGGGAGGATTTTTGGCCCACAAATCATTGACGACTCTTGATGTACACAGGACTAAGTGTAGACAGATTTTTGAAGGCACCTCTTGCTCAAAAGTGCGTTTTTATCACAGAGCTATTGCTATACAGGATATTCTGTCTTCTGAGTATTTTTATATTATTTTTTCTGCTCTAAAATAAGTCATGTACAGGCAAGTCATAGTAATCATCATGCAGCGGCAAATCTGCCAAAATACGAAATAAAACAGCAAAAGCATCCAGTACTTCCCTTCATAAGTGTTGGAAGGGGAGACAGTCATAAGAATACAAGAAGTATTGGGTGACCACATGTGGAAGTTTACAGGTTAATTTACCAAGCAATCCAAATCAGGAAAATTAGCAGATTGTAGTTGTGATCGGAAATTTATTGGTTTTGTTTTCCTTCTTTCCTTTTTTTGTTTTTAATGTTCAGAATGTGTATATTTCTCAAGTTAACTGCAGATGCTAAGTGACATCCCAGGTTCTCAGACAAATAATTCATTCATTGAGTTAACAAAAACAATTTACAGCACACTTGTACTGGAGCTCCATATTATCCGTAACTGACTCAACTGACTTTATCTTCAGGACAATAGCATTAGGTAGTGTTCCCATTTTATAGATAATGAAACAACACTTGGGATGGAATAAATGAAATGTGGCCAACTATATACAACATTTGGGACTGAATCAGTATTTAAAGCCAAGTCTTTGGAGACCCAGCTTACTGTCCTAAGAAATGAAACTTACCCAAGTTAAGGGTACTCGCAATGGTTTTACACCAGCAGAGATAGGCTGGACCCACAGCACTGTTCTCATTCTTCTGACTATTAAACTACTACACACCTCTCAGACTCTTCAGAGTTGACAATTGCCACCAGCTTTACCAGCTAATTTCCAGACATAACATATTTGTAAAGCAAGAGTAATACAGGAGTTAGAAGAAGGCAGGAACTAGATCACAAAACAGTTAATGTGTTAAGTTTGCAACAGTCCTGCAGATGATACTCCTTGAGTTGCTGTCAGCACCCCGAGCTTCCCAAAATACTTACTAATATAGCTTTAAAATGTTCTAATTAGATGATCTAATAACCCTTTATATAACTTTCCATTTCTTAGATTATGGTAGTAGTATAGAAAATGCTTTTTATTTTTTAATAAAAAAGAAGCTTATACAGTATTCTAGACACATCTTCCTATTTTAGAGAGCAAGAGGAAAAAAAAGCAGTAAATCATCCAGTACTGCAATAACTAGATAAGAGAGCAACAGTTAATCCCTGGTATTAAAGTATTTTGCCTCTCAGAAAAAGCATAAGAACAACTTTGATAATCAAAATTAAGAAAGTTTACCACATGCCAAAACAAGATTGCCACAAAATATCATCTGAATCCAATTACTCCTCATGTTGTATAACACTTCCCAGGGCATGAACAAGGCTCCCTTCTTGGTGTAGCCTGAGTTTTTCTTTTCAATGTGCATAAATGAGTATTTTCCAAACTTCTCTAATTTAATTTATTTTTCTAGTTTTTCCACAATCCCTTCCTCAAATCACAACCTCTCACAAACAAGAATGTGGATTCCTGTGCAGCAGTCAAATGCTGACTGACTATGGATTTGTTCTTAATTATTTCTCATGGATGTTTAAAAGCAGTTCCCCTGCTCCTGTGACTCCACAGACGACAGGTGGGAACCTCCCCTGAACATTTTTCCTGAAGAGTTTTCAATCTTCTAGTTGGTCCCACCTGTAATCTCTGGTTTACCAGATTTTCCAGAGAGGTCTAATTTTTTTTTTCTCCCAACCCTCCCAGAACATGAGACCAAAAGAGCTTCAGGCACCAGTCCAAGATTTCCAGAGGCCCCACAGCCTGGCCAGCATGCCAACAATCTGTGCGTGCACAGTAAGGACATCTGATGCACTCTGAATGTGTGGGACTCACTGCATATGCAATATGGAACACATATGCACATATTTCCATCCTAAATCCTACATAATACAACCTAGATATTTCCCTCTCCTTTTTTCCTGCATGAGGTCAAATGGACTAGTTGAAACTCTGACAGATCCCAGCATTCACTATAAATTCATTCCCTCCGATATACCAAATATTTTCCTGTGACATTTGCTTTCAAAGGCATTTTGATATCTGCTTACCCCTTTCACACATTTTCAGCTTCCATAACTGCATGGCAGTCTGGAAATAGAATGAGGTGACAGTGCACTACCCTTTGAATTACAGTTTCTCTATATCTAAGTCTCGTTTGGGCTGGTAAATACAGTTACCACACAGCCATTTCTCACATTTCTACCAACTTATAATTTAGACAAGTGTAAAAAGGTAACTAAGAAATAGAGATTTCTTAGGTTTCCAGATTTATTTTTTCACAATAAAAAAGCCCAGCCTTTTTTGATTCAGGACAGTGTTTTAGCCCTGCTTAATGGGTGGTTGAATGATCACTTTATGTCAACAAAATCCAAACCATCTAAAATACTTTAAATCATCTGATGCCATTTAGCAAATACGCTATTGCTTTAATTAAGGCAAGTGGTAAGGAGAGGTAAGATAACATGCTTGTTTGATAGCACTGATAACTATACAAGCTGCAGCTTGATAAAAACAAGTCATAATAATGTTATTACCTTGGTACGCTACAAGATGCCCCAGAATGAATCATACTGGAGACTGTGACACGCTTTCTTAAAAACCTATGATGAAAGAGTTCTTACTACTTGCTTTACCTACAAAAACATTCTTTTCTAATCTGATGTTCCCAGAGTGAAAAAAAGAACTGATTAATGTCTCCTTTCAAGCTCAAAGTCAGCTTAACTTTTCCTTCATTTTACCCGAGTCATTTCCTTTAGTTTCCTTAAAATTAAAGTGCAGAAGTCTTTGCCCATACATGAAAGGAGCACCGTACCTTGCCACTTACTTGTTTCTTTAGTATTTTGAGCACAAAGGCATCTTCCCTTGCGCTGGACTTCCTAGTTGTTCAGTAATTTTATTAAAGTTTCCATGATGGCAAGCAATTTACATTTTTGCAGTTACTTGACTTCACCTGAAGCTTGTTCAAGTTACTTTTATTTGCAGGTTTTATATCTTTGCTACAGTATTAGAATGAACACAGAGAAATGGATTCTATTTTTGAATTATGATGCTGAAAATCCAGAAAACCTTCACAGGCTATGGTGAATTTAGTACAGATTAAATTGTGGTAATGGAATAGAGAGTGAACTTTGGCTTCTACAACACCATTTTCCCAATTTGCATTCATCTGGTAAGTTAGTTACTTGTAGCTATGGTAACAGATATTACATGTGAAACTTTTTTAAGAAGTAGGGCTTACACTATAAACATTCACAGTTCAGGAAACTAAATATTACTCTCCATGAAACCTTAACATGGGGTTTTTACTATCCTTTTAACACGCAGAAAGCAAAAGCTATTTCTGTTTTTCAGCAATACTATATTCCAGATTCCTGTATATCTATAAAACATGATGTTACATATATGATGAACAACTACCTATTCTGCAAGGAAATAAATTAGAAGTAGAATGTTTAATTAGTATGAAGAGACAAACTAAATAAAGGAAAAATGTCACGGAAAAATCACCCCTAAAATAATGAAATACGTTTATGTATTGTTTCGTGTAATATATAGCACTTTCTAAATAGACTGTATTTACTCCAATTTTCCCTCAAAGTTAAACCCACAAAATGTAACTAAGATCAGGTCCAGAAATCAAAGACAAAAATCCGGAACAAGGCAAAAGTCAAATTCTAATTTCAGTCTACGATCTTGTGTAAGAATTATTTATGCAAGCAAGCACACCTAAAGGCTTTATTACAAGAATAAAACCAAATTGGGCACTATAGAAGACAGTGTCCAGGACATTGTGAATACACTGCTAATAATTAAATTATATGTGAAACAAAGATAAGGAAGAGAGTACTACATGTAGAATACAAAAAATACTTTTAAAATAAAGTAAAATCAAGACAAAGTCAGTAAAAACCTAAGCAAACATCTGAATCATGTAGCAACTGCTGGACAATGTTCAGGACATTGCAGAAGAGAACTGATGACAATGATTTCCTAGTAAATTTAAACAAAAATATTTCTCACAGACAAAACTGAAAGAGAAAACTCTGGTTTTAGCCTTATTTTATTTGTATTTACTAATCAATAAAAGTTATATATTATCCAAAAGACACAGGAAAATAGCTATGGAAAACAAGTAGCTATACTAAATAACCTGTCTTTTTTTTCGTAATTTGCTATATCTAACCACCTTTCTTCGAAATTATTGTTTCCAACTCAAGAGCAGTTAAAAAAGAATCTTATTTAATTTTTGAATTATTACTAAAAGCAATACATTAGACTTCCTGAGAATTATGTAATATTAAGAGATCTTAAAATTGTATTTCTAGCACAGAGATTTAAGAGAAAGTTTTAACAGTTCCATCCTTTGCCAAAAACATTAGCATTTGAATTAAACTCTCACTAGCATGCTTAGCTCATGAAAATGGCCTTTTTTTAAGTGCACATAGTGCCAGAAGCAAAACACAAGTCTGGACTCAATAAACTGCATGAACATCACCGCTGTCATTTTGTTACTCAATTGTTCCCTTTGCCTTAAAGCTGCACATAGATCAGCTCCATGTACCTTTTTTTCTTTTCCCTTCTCTTCAATCACATGCTTCTCTAATCCTTCAGTTAGCCTACAAATCTCAACTTGCAACTTTCCTTGTTTTCATTTCCGTATTTTTTATTTTGCTGCCGAAACTTTAGAGTGCCCCTCAGCACTCACACTGCATGCCAGGTGCTATGTAACCATTCACACCCCTCCTGGGTGACTCACTGGTGTGATACAAGAAATAAAGCCTCAGAAATAATAAACTACTAGCAAAACCAGATCTCTCTGAAGTACCATTGTCCTCTGAAGTTTCATAGGAACTTCTTGCCTGTGTTTTAGGATAGACTAGAGATCCCTCAGGGCAAGAACCAAGTTATTTATGACATAATTAAACAAACAACAGCATTATACTAATTCATCCTTCAAAGAGATACCCTGAGATAATGGTACATATCACCCACCCAAATCTCTAAACAATATGCTATCTATCAAAACCAGGTAGCTGTCAGTTGAGGTAACTTCCCACACACGCAGGTCACTCAGTAACCTGGTCCATTCACATCAGTGTTTTCCACTATGAACATAGGACAATTTAAGCATCTAATTCACAGGTGTTTGAGGCAATCCTGTCGGTATTTTCTTTAAAACACTTCTGCAAACACAGACTTAGTAGTTAGCAGCCCAGTTGTGCATGGTGGTACATGCAAAGCAGGTCCTAAGAGTCTGCTTGTGCCACCATGGGATTGTGCCAGAACCATGCAGGGGACAGGGGCATTACAAGGCTCCATCCCCAGCTCCCACTGGAGCAGATACCCTGGGATGCCTCTGTCTCAGCTGAAGCAGAGCTCCAGAGGAAGGGTGCTGCCATGCAGGAGTCAGTCTGTAGGGTGACACTGGCCTCACACTGAGAGATATATGCCAGCTGGGGCACTGGGACACCAGCAAAAGGAGCTGTGGGAGGTGAACAGACCATGGGGCATCACGGAGAACAAACAGAATACAAACAGGGTCACTTCAGGGATGCTGAAAAGATTTCTAGAGGACTTGGGGGTAAACTATATTTGTCATCCCTCAGATCTGCTACTGAGGAAGAAGGAAGAACTAGTTGGGGATATGATAAACACTGGCAGCCTTGGCTGTAACAACCATGAAATAGTGGTGTAACAAAGGCAAGAAGCAGAGGTACCCAGCATGGTCAGAGGCTGGAGAACCTGCTCTGGGAGAGGATACTGAGGGACATGGGCTTGTTCAGACTGAAGAGGAATCTATGAGTAACCCCCCAGTACCTACACAGAGGTGACCATGCTGATGGAGCCAGGCTCTTACAGTGGCATACAACAGGAGAGTGAGAGATTATCAGCATAAACCAAAACAAGAAATTGTAACTAGGTATAAAGAAAAAACTCTTCACTACGAGGATGACTTTGCAGAGGAGCACGTTAACCAGAGAGGGTGTGAAATCTTTGTTCTTAGAGGTTTTCAAGATGTAGCTGGACAAACCCCTCAACAGATCAGGCAGAATTCATAGTGGGCACTGCTTTGAACAGGCAGATGAACAAGTAACCTCTTAAGGTCCCTTTTGACCTGACTGAACCTGTCTGCAATTACTATTTTTCTCTGGACCAGGTTTTTTGTTTTGAAATGGATCAGATTTTCCTCACTTCTGATACTTCAGCTTTTGCTGCAGAGTTCTGCTAGAGTACACAAAATAAATTCCTGCATTGGAGGGTTCCAAATGGAAGTGGAAAGCAATAAAGAAAAGGAAAGTGCAAGTCTATATCAAAATGTCAGGTGTCAATTCATTCATTCTCCAAACCTTTTGCTGTATATGGTAGTTGAATAAACAGGAGTTACTTGAAAAAAAACCACACTGTGAGCCTTAAAAGTGTTGGTCCACACAAGAGAACACTCAAACTGAGATGCCAATATGACACAGTATTTTGTAACTCTCTGAAAAAAGGGCCACAGAGCATCTCCAAAGACTTCTGCAACAGAAAAATGCCTGCAAAGAAAGCCACCCTTGTACTAACAGGAATAATTTAATACTATTAACAGAGGCTCACTGTTTCCTTTCCAGTTCAATACATAACCCAACCATGCAGCCAGGATACCTCCCATGCACCACAGTGCTTTAATTCTCCAAACAGCTGGGCACCGAGGTTGATTGTGCTTCTGGAACTTACTAGGGGGGAAAGAGCCTGGCTACCAGCATTTCCTGAACATGGAGCTTCATAAGCAATCAGGAGTAAAAAATTTGCAGATTATGCACAGCACAGGAGACCAGCCTTCTGCTTATCAAGCCACATATTTCATAGAAGCATCTGGACATGTAACACCCTGCAAGACTGCCATAGCTATTTCTCTTTTGAAGGTTTACAACATTACAAAATTTCTAAGCCCATATTAAGAAGTCCTATAAATCAATTCAAAGGATATTTTTGTTTTAAAAACAAAACAAACAACATATTTAAAATGTCTAGGCTTTATTGAAAAATAAAAGCACGGTCCTCAAAAAGTTTTAATCTTGATTAATCTTTTATGGATGGGATCATCTGCTACTACTTCAGGGACAAAACCCCAAACCTAGCTGGTCAGCTGATAATGCTCTCTATTGTAAGGCTACTATCCTTACAGAACTTGCAGGCAAACGTCTTTCTTACAGGACAACTTACCAATGGCCTTTGTGTAATGTCTGGCCCCAAGTAACAGCTCTGGAGCTCTGTACCAGAATGTCACCACAACCGGATCCAAGTCTGCCAATGGCTTCAAAGGCGAGTTAAACAATCTTGCAAAACCCATATCAGCTGGGAATTGGGAGAAAAAATGAGAAGAGTATTTGGATTTTAATACAAATAAATCAGAATTTAACAGTATTGTCAAAAAACAATTACAACATTAGCTCAAAACCATTAAAAATTATAAATCAAAGTTTCTAACAAAAATTACTTATAACAATACTGGACCAAATTTATCTAAGGCTAAATGCCATTTACTTAATTCCTAAGACTATGAAGGATAACATCTGATGTGTTTTCATCATGGTATTGTAAAACTTTACATAATACAGATGCTTACTCATTTTTTAAAACTGTAACAGAAACTTACTTAACTGAAGTCAACAGTAGTAGGTCTGTAATGTACATTTTCTCCTTTATTTTTATACATGCTTACTAAAACTGTGAGTCGTTGTAACTGCTATATATTTACCCAAAGTGCAAAACTAAAATGACTGCAGTATACATTGTTTTGCACTACTTTTCAAGGCATGCTTCCTACTTGACTTGGAGGAATGAGCTCCAGAGTCAGCCAGCATGCACTGTTACAGAGGTGTATTTTAAAACTAAGCATTCATTCTAGAGAACTCAAAAATTCTCTTTAGACTGAGCCTTGTAAGTAACAGTAAGAAATGCTAGATGGGAAGCACAAAATTTGGTGTACTGTCAAACCCATACATTTTAAATCCAATTCAAATCTGAAACTTTTCTTCTACACAAACTTGAGTATTGCCACATGCTTTATTTAAAAAAAAGTAATATCCACATCACTAAAACTGAGAAGGTAATTAGATTTTGGATAAAGACCATCACAGCTACATGTGTTACTCATCTTGACACCAAGTAACGTCTGCATCACAAACCTTTGGATCTCTACAAACGTGCAGTAATGTTACTTATATAAAAACAAAAATAACATAAACAAACACAATTTATAAGTAACAATGCTAACTTATGCTAACTAATCATAGTAAGAAGTCAAAAGAACCTTAGCCATAGCCACTGATCTCTGTACTTATTACTTTTTTGTTTCATACAGATGCTTTTATATATCATCGAATAACCTCGGCAAGCTTCTAAATGTCTGATAATATATTTGGGATTTCTTAAGTCTGTAAACTCAGTGAATGAGATTAAAAATTGAACTAGAGGTTGTAGAAACATGTACTCAAAGAATACTGAAGATCAGTTTCTATGTTACGCTGAAGATGCTTTTTTTTTTAAATAGTAATCCCTTAGCTGCACAATTAAATTTTCTCAAGACGTTTACCTATTTTGACTCTTCCTCTTTCAGGACCTTCACCCATTACCAGAATGTTTGCTGGCTTCTGGAAAACAGAAGTAGAATTTTTAGCTGATCAGCCTTTGCTGATTATTTTTAAGTCTAATAAAATTACATACATTTATTTTATAATGAAAACATTCTAGAAATATCCTTAGAAGTCTAAAATTACCATACCTTTATGTTGCTGACATTTAGTTTTTATCTCTAGTTACCAATTTCACAATTAGAAAACAGAAATATACTTTGACATTTCACAGTACAAAATGCCATCTTTAACTAAATGTGCATTTCCATTGTTACTAGAATGATGATATCTACTGGAGAGATCTTCTTCTACAGGGAAGTTTTATACTAGGCTAATTTTTATGCTACACATAAATAATCTGGCAATAACCACTTTTTCTGGTATAACATATACAGTAATGCCAAATCTTGGTATGCAAATACATAGTTGAGAGTCACATTTGTTATCATCCTATATAACTACATTTTTAGAGCTGTGCTTGTTTTTAGTGTATGAATGATAAAAGTCGCGTGGACAAAAGCACTTTTGTTTCCACAAAGTTGATTTCATGCTATGAGAATTCACTGGAAACAGGAGTATACACACACAGCTACATCCCAAAAGCTTTTGACAGTGCAGACAGCAGCTTTACAAGTAGAACAAAACCTTTATAGGCATTTTTTGCAATCTATTTGTTTGCAACCAGCTGTTTGTGAACACCACATAAAATCTACACATGACATCACAGCAATTGTTCCCCAATTAGGATCTAGGTTCCCTCAGACATCAATAGTCATTCCTTGGAAGCTTTTGCTCTATTGTGTTAACAGCTGTAAAAAAGTAAACAAGAATGAAAACATTAAGTGATTTGAATGAAGAGATGCATAACAAAGCTTCAAAGCCGAATTTTTTGAATGTTCATCCAAACAATAATTATATTTAAATCCTTAATGCCTGCAGAGGGGTCTGCTCAAGCAGGATTTGTTCAAGAATCTGAAAGAGATGCGCGGAAAACCAATATCAGAATCTCACTTAAATTCTCAGTTCCTTGCCATTATTTACCTGAAATGAGACACTCAAGCTAGGAGTTACTAATTTGGCCCAAAATTACACATATTTAGCTTTTTTTAAAAAGCAAACAAACAAACAAACGAAGCACCCTACTTCACCTATTCTTTCCCCTTCCCCCAGGAAGCTGTTCTTCACACCCCACACCCAGTGCTAGACATTGTTGCTTCCCTGGCTCCAACCACTGCCTCTCTTTCCAGATGCCTCTTTTATTCCTCCTTTTTTAATCTCTAACTCTTACTATCCCTGACTTTTCATTCCCTAACATATATCTGGAACCATTCAAGAAGGAATATGCACTCCCTTCTTGGAAAACACAAGAGTGATTTCAATTGACCTTGAGCAGTCACCAGCAAATCTAGAAAAGAGAAAGACAATGCTTACTCTTAGTTAATATTTAATGATAATAAAATCAACACCTCAAGGTAATTGTTGAACACTGGTTGTACATTTATGTATTACCCTGAATTGGATATTCCAGAGAACAGAATAATCACTTTCTGCATATTCAGTAACCAGGCAGGAAGAAAAGCATGCAAGTTCACACTACATTTTACCTCTGTTAGAAGTCATATGGCTACAACTGCCCTAACCAAGAGAGCAAAACCCCAGTTTCCTTGATGAAATTCTTCCTAAACTTTTGCCTAGCAACTCTGATTCAGAGTTGAGTATGATGAGTTTGCTGGACTGATGCTCCAAAGCCAATTGTATGAGGTTCAACAAGGCAAAGTGTTGGCTCCTGCCCTTGGGTCACAACAATCCCATGCAGTGCTGCAGGCTGGGGAAAAGTGACTGGAAAGATGAAGCTGCAGGCACTGGAACAGGCTGCCCAGGAAACTGGTAGAATCACCATCCCTGGAAGTGTTCAAAAAACATGACGATGTGGCACTTGAGGGCATGGATGAGTTGTAATCATGGTGGTGTGAGGTTAATGGCTGGACTTGATCTTAGTGGGGTTTTCCAACCTTAATGATTCTATGAATCAAAAATACTTCAACTCACCTTTACATTCAGGATTGGATTTTAAGCACTGTAAAAATGCATTTATTTGTCAAGTGAAGAAAGCTAATTAAAAATGTAGTGACTGCACTGATTTATACATCAGGTTTTTTCTAATAAAAGAATTATGGTTGTAAGAAATAAACATTATAACTCCAGGAGATGTACAAAGATAAAAATTAAAATCTAAGCAGAAACAACAGGATTCTCAAAACATCTCACAAGAGCCGTATTTTATCTGTGACAATACAGTATTCTCCAAGCAGCAATTTCTTCACAGAAAAAAGCTCCCAACTATTTTATCTGCTGACATAATCCACAATATTCACAGAACAGTTGAGGCTGGAAAGGTTCTCTGAGGATCATCAAGTTCCAAAGCAGGATTAACTACAGCAGATTGCTGAGGCCTGAGCACAGTTGGGTTTAACCTTCTACACAGATGGAGGCTTCACAGCCTGTCTCTGAAACTTCCAACGTTTGACCACTCTCACAGCAAAAAAGTTTTATCAATACACTACATTTACGTCTACTGCTTCCTGTTCTACCACTGCAGAGCACTGCAAGGAGGCTGCGTCAGTTTTCTTTATTCACACTTACCAGGCACATGTACACACTCATAAGATTACACATGAGCCTTCTCTTTTTGAGATTGAATAGCCCCAGCTCCCTCAGCCTCAGAAAGACTCCCCAAAGCCCTAGGAGACTTAGTGGTCCCATGAATACAGGAGATACACTAGGTTAGAGTCTATGGAAGCAAGAGACTTGTCCATTTATGTATTTTTAAGCCAGAATGTTTTGAAGAGATGTTGTTCTGATTAAAATTTTAATCTGTTCTAATATGTAATCCACTGAGGATCAGAACCCTGCTTAGGCAGCCAATAGAGAAACAAACTGATTTATAAATTAGCAGATGTCATGTTCATTAGCTCTTGTGAACCCCTCTGAGAGAGTGTCAGGGGCAGGGGAAACAGAGAAGGAATAAAATGGGAAACAATAAAAGACTTATTTCCAAAAGAGCAAGCACTTCTCCTGAGGCACTGCCACCAGTAGGAAGACAGCAGGCATTTCACGGATGGCAACCTGATGCCTGCAGGACCCCCACTGTCTCAGTAACATCTTGCATCGTGGCACCTTCCTGCAAGGTGAGAAGTCTCGGTTCCAACCTGTTCCTTAAGTAACAAGAAGCATATATCTCAACTTCTTATTTCCCACATGAGCAAATTTACCACTTGGTTATCTACTAACCAGCACTTTCTGAGTTCCTTTTGCTAATCAGAGCTGTTCTGGCTGGGAAAAGCTTTTCAATGTACATACACTAAACCTGATGGGACCCATCTTTTCAAGATGCAATATATGATGTCCAGTTCCTGTGCCCATGAATTTTTATTTAATAAAAATAAACAGTTGCAGAGGAGCTTAAAACATAGGTCACATATTTTGTGGTTGTTTTATATAATAATGGCATGAATACTGTAAAACTCTCCCCAGAGTCTTCACAATGCACACGCCATGGTGAGAGTAACACAGCCCTCAGAGAGCAGCAGTGCTTGGCTAAACAAGCGGCACCAAGGCAGAGCAGCAGAACTTCAGGTGCTCAGGTGTGGAGGAAAGACTTTGGTTTACTTCAGAGGGATAAAATTGGCATCAGAGATCCTCAGGAAACTATGTAATGAAGGTTTCCATCATGAGGTAAGAGAAAGGACTACTAAAGGGGAATCCAAACAACCTCTGCTTCTTGGAGAAGGTAGTGCTAGTTCTACCTTAGTTCTTAGTGATCTCTGAAAATGTAGCATTTAAATATCAAAACATTTTACTCCAAGATAGTCACTTAGTCAACAATAAAACTACAGTCTAGTATACTATAGTTACTGGACAGCTGCAAAAACGCGATTAAAATCAGGAATTAAAAAGCCCCACACTTCATGTATGTTCAGGCTACATATAAGTCATAAGCACCAGTCTAGTTCCTGGCACAAATCCTACTGCTATCCATGTGGTGAAGAAAACAGGGTTTTAGGTGGAAGGAACCATCAAGAACTAAGCAGCTAAAAGACCAAAAGCAGACACATACTTAGAGTAAATCATGTCTCTATCCAAGAGGACAGAATTTTAATAAAGAAAGTTTGAGAAGCCCTGCTTAAAAATATTAATTAACTCTTCTAGAGTAAAGGGTGACACAACTCAACAAGGAGTATACTTTTCAACCAGTTACATCCTAATTAATACTCTATTTTCCTCATACTCTTCCCCCTTGCTGAGAACACAAACACCAGCTGGGAAGCAAAGTGATGTTGCTGCATCTCCCCCTATCTAGTTGCTATAGGAACAACAGAAACGGTAAGAATTAGGAGTCTCACATTTAATATAAGCTATAAAAATGAACAGGCAAATCCCAGCTGAGAAATTCAGTTGAGGTTTGACTGTCTAAAAAACATTTGCAAAAAGAGCAAGGTCAACAGCAACAAACAACTGAAGCAAAAATCTGAAATATCTGCAAAAAGGGATGAAGATGATGATGATTCTTTGCAAGTCTTTACAATAGGTTCTTTACAAGTATAAAGATGGATAATAACATTTACTTTTCTACATTGGTGGGGGAGAGGGAATAAAGCAATTTTAAAGATCTCGGTGAGAGAGAAATGAAAATGCTGGACTAACAAATGTGTTTTCACAAATACTAGAAGTGTCATGACTGGGACTCATCCATCTGAAGATTCGCTTCTTATTTTAGTATTTAGACAGTAAAACAGAAGAAAGGTCGAAAGGAAAGAAAACATCTGTTGTATTAAAAGAGTATAACAGTTCAAAACAGGAACAACAACCTAACAATAGATGGCAATACTTCAGTTTTAATGGTTGTTCTTATCTCCTGAAGTACAGCAGTGACACAATTCTTAAGAGACTTGGTGCAGAATTACAGTCCTGTGAGAAAATGTCCATAGGGATATACCACTTTCCATACACCATTCTTTATTGTTCATATCCAAACAAATGTGTTTGTCTTTTGGAATGTGTCACTGGACAAAGAATAACCTGAAATTAGGAGGCTTCTACTGTAAGAGAGATTGCAAGACTTACAGATAAAACTCTCCCCACAGTTACTGACACTGCCTTGTGATGAGGTCTTTTCAAGTCTCCATTATTTAAAAAAACAATTGTAAACAGCACAGTGTTGATACACAGAGATACTTTCATTTCACAAGCAAAAACGAGAGCAGTAGTATTTTTGTCTCAGCTGTTAGCATGCTGCTCCCCAAATGACACAGGTCCTGAGTGAGATGGCAGTGTTCCACTCTGCAGGCACCACTCCAAAGACTACTGCATTTTTCAGTTCAAGGTTAAGAGGAAGATGCTGATTGTCCACAGAAATCTAAAAAGCTTTTGTTCTTCTCATCTGTAAGGAAATGTAGGCACTTCCCTGCCTTAAACCAACACTGTTCAAACCCAGACACTGTGCTCAGATCAATAAACTGGCACATAGGTACTAACATTGTTGCTAATAATTGGGCCAATTAAATTTAGTTTAAAAGATTAAAGGCTCTTAAAAGATTGTATATGCACTGCAAACCTCCAAATCATTACCACTTCCATATAAAATACTTCCATGTATTGAAATGCATGTAGGAAAATTGTTATTGTCACTTCTCTTTTTCTAGAAAACTGTTTGGTCAACATTTTTCTGATACTGAAGCACTACACAGAAGTATACCATTCAGAGTAAAATATCTTCACATCTGCTTCTTAGCCTTACACACGGCAAATTCATATGAGAGTCACTACTCTGATTTCAAAACCAAGTTTCAACTTGGTTTTTATCAGTTGTTATCCTTAATGTTACAAAAACCCAACCATATTTAATTATATTTTTGGCCTAGATTTGTAATCCATACAATTTTCTTCCACTATTTCTCTCTTCTGTTGAAATGATTGACCTCGCAAAGTAATATCATTAACAAGTCCCATCAAGATATTTATCATTTCATTCTAATCAATAATGTAATAATACAGATATTATCAAATCATCAAAAGGCCAAACATAAAGCCGATTATTAGAGCACATGATCTAAAGAGTCAGCAAAATCACAAGAAATAGAAAATGCTTTGAAATGATAGATCATCCAATTGAACTCAAAACTTATTTAAATCTGAAAAGGAGGAAAAAAATACAAGGTAAACACATTAGGTAAATGTAAGACTACACAGGAGGCAAAGAGTACCATAAAATGCTTTCATCCCATCAAGCAGAGGGCTTGTGCCTCTGGGATAACAGATTTTAAAACAGAAAAAAAAAGTTATTGCACAGAAGTAATTGAGGTCAGAGTAGAGAAGAGTGGGAGTATGTGAGAGAAACTCTGCAAGGCACCAAGATCAGTGAAGAAGGAGGGGCAGGAGGTGCTCCAGTCTCTGGAGCCACAATTCCCCTGCAGCCTGTGGTACAGACCGTGGTGAGGCAGATGTCCCCCTGAGGCCCATGGTGGTCCACAGTGGAGCAGAGATACACCTGTAGCCTGTGGAGAAGCCCATACTGGAGAAGGTGGATGCCCAAAAGACAATTGTGACACAGGACTTGCAATCCCATGGGGGACCCATGCTGGAGCAGCCTGTTCCTGAAGCACTGCACCGCTGAGTGCAGGGAGGAGGTAGAGAATCGGAAATAAAGTTAATCCCAGGAAGAAGGGAGGGGTTGGGAGGGGGAACGTGGTTTTAGGATTTGTTTTACTTCTCACTATCTGGCTCTGATTTTGATTGGGAATAAATTAAACTAATTTCCTCTGGTTTGGCTATGATGGCAATTGGTGAGTGATCTCTCCCTGTCCTTCTCTCACCCCATCAGCCTTTTTTTCTATTTTCTCTCCACTGTCCAGTTGAGGAGGCTTTGGTGGGCACCAGGCATCTAGCCCAGGTCAAACCACCATAAAATGGTACACAAAATTTTACAGCTAAGTGTCACCAGACTGTATCTTTTAAAAGTTTCCAAAATTAATTTTATTATCATTAGAGGAATACAAAAACATTTAAAAATGCATGGTAACTTTTTATCTCCACTCTTGGTCCTTACAAAATAATTTTAAAATGAAATGTGTACAGAACTGATAAAGAAATGGAAGCATGTGCCACTCTTGGAAGGAAAAAAACCTCTCCTGCATGATTCTGAGATATGGAAACTGGCTATTCAGTCACAAGCCATGCTGTCCGATTACGGTAGTGACTTACGTATTTCATAGCAGCTGAACTGGTATGGTCAAAACAGTCATTTAACTCCAGGTAACAGGAATTCTAATAGCAACTAGAGCTGCAGAAACTACCCAAGACTGATGGTAAAACATATTGCTAACTAGGAGTAGGAACAAAATGTACAGAAGATACCTGAAATGTTTCTTTGGAATGCCTTAGGTAAAGATTTTGGTTAAAATACTTTCCTTGCTTGTATTCATTATGTCTTGAGAGGGGAAATGTGCTGTTTTCACATGGAAGCTAGTTAGCAAAGAAATCTTTTCATGTTTATATACTTTATAAAAACTTTTCTCTGCACAAAAGCAAAGGAAAAGGAAAGCAGAAACACAAACTCTGGCCACAGTGCAACCATAGATCTGCACATATTAAAAAAAAGAAGTCCCTGAACTAAACTTAAAGTGATCTAGCCTTCAACAAAAGCAAAGATGTCACTACACAAGCTTCATTACATACTGATTTAAACCAGCCCAAGTATCTGGATACTCATCTGGAGGATCAGTCAAAATCATACAGTACTTTGATCTGGAAAGGACCTCGGGAGGTCATCTGGACATTCTGCAGCTCAAAACAGAGCCAAATTTGAAGCTGCATCAGATTGCTCAATATATGACGCAAGGGAGCTGCAAGTCTCCAACACCGGAGGTTACAAAGCCCTTCTGGAGGGCAATGCCTGGCACTGTCTGACAAAAAAAATTGCTTCCCATCACCTAATCAAAATGTCTCTTGTTAAAACACATATCTGTCCCCCTCCTCCTTCTTCTGCATTCGCCTTAAGAAGGTTTCACCTTTTCTATAACCCCCATCAGACAGCTTAAGTCCCCTCAAACCACTCATGCTGCCGAGTGCAGCGGCAGCACAGCTGACACTCGCACAGCCATCTCTGTCACCCTGCTGTAACCAACCTTACTGCACCTTCGGCTGAACAGCTCGAGAGTCACACATTTAGCACCAGGAAAACATTTCTGAGATGACAGCATCAGCCCAGAAGTCCAGTCTCTAGAGCACAGTCACTACAAAAGGATTTCACCAAAGGGAAAGACAGACTTTTCCACTCCCGCCTTCATTTTAACCAAATCACACATAATCATACACAGACGTACATTCTATTCAAGTTGCTATGCCTTCAGTTACTCTCATATATAACCACCCTCAACATAATGAAATCAATAGTCAGGTAGAGTATTCATGTCTCTGTTTGACTTCATTTTTCATAGATCAGATGTTCTCTTGACATGTAACTAAGCAGGTACCTCAACTGACATTAATTCTTTAAATTCACTCTCCTTGGTTCTATCTAGGCCTTCCCCAGAAATGGCCAAAACATCCAGGTTCCTTGTAAGAATGCTCTACTTCAAAATCCATTTGAAACAATGGTTTCTTAGGCAATTTCTAGAAAAATTATTTAATTTATAAACTCAAGGTGTTTGATCATTGTTGAAACAGGAAAAGACTGTTCACCAACTCTGTTCCCTGGTTAACCAATGGATAATATAGTTGCACTTATGTCATTGGAAAAGTGACTGTAAACACAAGGGGAATATGAAATAAGAGTAATCACAAGAAGAGAATATAATTCTGGGCTACACAGAAGTTCAGAAATGAAACAGTCTTCCTTTCACACACCATTTCAGGTTTCTTATGGCTGACAGGGCACTAAATTACTGCAAGACAAAAACAAAGACTCCAGACAATTTCGGATGCTGGACATTGCTTTGATTAAAACAATCTTCACAATGTAGCAGTGTACCAATAGTTTCACCCAATCAATGGCAATGCAATTTAAGTGAAAAAGGATGAAAAAACCTCACGTTAGGAGAATGCCAAAACATTTGACACAAATTAAATTTTATGTTGCTATGCAACATTATCCAAAGCATTCTGCTGTTACTAGTGCTGCAATAGCATACTTGAACTTAAAATGTTACATGCAACCTTGAGAAAGACAAAGAAGGGAGAAGTCAGAAACAAAGAGAAAAATATGATCATAAATTTTCAATGAAAAATAAAAGGTCATAAAGCAAATGCTCAAGTAATATGCTGAATTCACATTGTCGCTGGGATTTTCAACACATTTCAGTACACACTCCAGCAGTATTCCCATTAAGCTAGCCAGCAACCATCTAGGGCCTTGTCTTTAGACCTTGTCTGGGATCTCTGGGAGCACCAAGCATAGCACAGGACAAGACAGATTGTCCAACCTCTGCTACCCCATTTCTGAACTGTGAGATGTGCAGGCCCACAATGCAGAGGAACAGAAGAAAGACTCACCTCAGGAATACTTTGGAAGAATGTTCTGCTTTCAATGTATTATTAAAACACCCAAAAAACCAGAGGGGATAAATTTTGCTCTACAAAAGCACAGTCAAACTCTTCCACTGTTGGGCCTTTAATACACATCCTGAATGCCCCAAGATACTGTGGTCAAGTCAAGTCTTTGCATCTCTGCCATCAAGTTCTCATTACACATTCTTCACACATAATCTTTACTCAGAATAATAACCCAAAGGCATATAAACTGAGAAGATATTTGCACACACAAAACATTACAAACACCACTATTTTCTTCACCTTTTTAAAGGCAAAAGCCAGGAGACAGTAAGTCTGACAGGACACCAACATAAGAAAGCCTATGCCAGTACGGAGCTTAGGACTAGAATTTAAGAGAAGGGGGAAATGACATGATGCTATTCTCACCTGTTCCTTGCATTACTTTGTTTCTGTTACAGCAGCATGAAAATTAGATGGTAAAACTGGTAATTCTTTCAGTTGCAGCACTTAATTCCACCATTGCCAAAACCTGATATTTGTTTTATACAACATTCTGACTACTCCTCTTGATTTAGTAGGGTTATTAAGACAGGAGGATGGAGCCTCTATGCAACCAAACAATAAACAACTGAAAGTGAGACTGGTGACACCATCATAAAACATTTTCTTAATTGCCTTTCACAACATATCTTTGGCAGTAAAACTCCAATACCTCCATTCCCCCAAGAATCTGATAGAGTCAAATAATTAACAAAGCTTTTCTGACTGCAATAAATAACATAGTATAAAATTAATAGATATAAATGTAACCCATTTTCATTACAAACAAGCTTCTGCTTGAATAGCTTAGATTGACTGAATTAGGTTGAAATACTAAAAGCCCTTTAATGGAAATTTCAAAGGAGGAAAAGAATAGAGTAGCATGATTACCTGAAGTGGTTACTTCCATGCTGAGTGGGTCTTAGCGAGTCCCTTTTTGTCTGCATATGGACATGGAAGTATAGCTGAAGGGACCCAGAACTAAGGAATACATTTCTTTTGTTATTGGAGTATAAACTTGGCAAGATTTAGAAAAGCAATAAAAACATTTAATTTTACAGGACTTTAACAATCAAAGGTTTATGTCTAATAATATTTAATATATTGTTATTAGCTCTTGTCAGTTTATTACACATGTAATTTTGTAGCATCAAGCTACATTTTTAAATCCACTTTTCACATATGCTGTTTCTCTGTGCTCATTATCTCAAGGATAAAAAGGTGAAATCCCATCTCTCCTCCCCTCCTTCCTTCATGTTGAATCTAAAGACTAAAACTAACCCTTAATTACATGAGCAATTTAAATGCTTGTTATACTATAGTATCAACCTTCTTCTCTGTGTGTAAACAATTTAGCTCAGTGATTTATAATGTAACCCCAATCCTTATATATAGTCTTTATTGGAATATCTTCTTAAAGTAAGCTCCCAGGTTCCACTATTTGCAGGGCTAGTTTAAGTGTCCATTTTTCCTCATGGTTTGTCCAGCAGGTCAGTTTTCAGGTGTCAGGCTTAAATTTTATCACCCTAACACAAGCCTTAATGCCTACAGCACTACTGATTGGGATTTAACAGTCCTCTGGACCTTAAGGTCTCAAACTCACCATCCAGCTACCATGTTTAGATGACTTACTCATGTATCACTTGAGGCAGCACAACCCCAGGTGTCTTGCAGTGGGACAAAAGCAACTACAGACCCCAAAGCAAGCAGATGGACTAAGAACCACTGTTCAGCTGACACATGCATTATAAAAAAAGCTAAATAAAACACAACCTTTGAAACCCATCCTAACAGAAACTTTCTTCCTGGTTTACCATCATCACCCTGTTCACCTCAGGACTCAGACTAAATCTCTCTTTATCTCTCAGTCAGTTCTCTTCTCAGCTTCCTGATTTGTGGGAGATCCCCAGGCCCATGAAGATCTTTATTTTTAAGAAGACAAGAACCAATGGCCAGCTTCTTTAGCAAAATTTGTATTTCAGACCCAGTCTTGTAACATTAAGTTAGAGAAACCTTGCGCTCCTAGTTTTCTCTTGGGGATGAAGGTGTCTCCACCTGAACAAGCAGCTATGAAGTCTTTTAAGTAACTAGTAAATGCAGTCAGCTGAGGGCATGTTCCAATGTAGTTTGCAGATACTCAATTTCTTTTCCACTGTTATTCAGAAGAGCACTTTTTTCACAACATTAACCAGATTGCAGGAGACCAGAATCCCCACACCATTTCAAGAGCTGTCCTGCCTCAGCAGCCCACATCTCCATTACTGTACCCCTTAAAGCAGGGTCCCTGGGTAGCTGCAGTGCTCACCCCTGAGCCAACAACCTGCTTGTGTGCTCAAGGCTGGGGTTTCTGTCATGGCTGGGGCTGCAACAATTCCCTTGGATGAAAATGCACTGATGAGATTTTATGAGGCAGTGAACCTCACAGGAGACAAAGCAAAACATTTTTGGATATACTGCTATAGCAGTATTCAGTATTAGACTTCAATATTACAAAGCTATTAAGATAGAACGATTCTCTGAAATCTTTTTAGACTCTTTTCATGTAGAAGAAAAAGTCAGAAAGAGGTAACAAAGGTTATGTTTGCAGATAAGATTCATAGGTTATAATATTTCTACTTGTTTTCTGAGCCTGAGATGTATTCATTACCTGCCATTACTCCCCCACACAAATGAGATTAAGAGATATTAAATAGCACATCTGCATGCGTTTACATTCATGATGTTTTGGTAATGTTTCTCAATACAAATGCACTCTGTAAAACGTATGCACTCTGTAAAATTTAGAATAATATTGCACTCCCTTTTTTCTCATATTGTCAGTAAATGCTAAGGAAAGGAGCTTAATGTTCATCTGGGATGCAAATTTTTATGGTGTTCCTTTCGTAGTATAAGCTGCAATCATTATAAATCCAGTGTAACAGTAGGAGACTACGTGGTTTAGATGTACCTGAAGAACTGAAGACCTAACCCTTAAACCAACACTTATTCAGAATTATCAGCATCTCAAACAATTTGAAAGAATCTCATCATAACAATTATTCATATAAATTAAAGGTCATATGTGTTTAAGAAGGTTTTCCACCAATTAAAATAATTTTCTGACACGCCAGGCAGGAACAAGCACGAACCCTTTCAATACAGAATGTACTTTCCAAAATTACCATAAACAACTGAAAGGCACAGATCTGAAATACTTCTATTCCAAACATGAGTGAACACTGCCTACACAACAACCCAATTCAAGTATTTTATTGTTTATTTATGCAGCCTTTCTTGCACAAAGGGCACAATGGCTACAGTACCAAAAATCAGCTCCTGCTTTGGAAAGCTCCAGTCTGGGAAAGGCCAGTACAGCAATAAAACACAGAAGCAAACAGAGAGCAGTGCACGTTGTGTAAGGAAGACACAGCAACTGCACCGACACAGCCCAGGGCTTTGGTTTCAGGGAGGGAGAGAACTTGGAGAACAGTAACCAGAGAGGTTCGTTCAAGCAAAGACTGACACATAAAACATTGAAACTGGGAGGAGCAAGGGACAGAAACAAAGGAAAGCTTCTCCAGCCACAGGCATAGCTGGTGAAGGCTGTGAAAGGTGTATAAGCAACAGGGGGAAAAAAGGCTCTGAATATAGAGACTGAAAACCTGAAATTGATTGAAGGAAAACTATTTAAAGTTAAGATTTAATATGCCAATTTAAAAAATTATGGAGACCACAAATTATCTTTTAAGACTCTTGAGCATTTATCCCAGTTACTTAGCTACTTCTGTACAATCCAAGATTGCTAAGTTTTCTTGCCTTGAAAAATAAAAATACATTTCTTTCTCAGATACCATATTATTTACACAGCTTGATAAATACTTATGTTTTAAAAACCATTACTGAAAATCAAAGAGTTTCACTTTAAAGAATGACATTTGTAATTTGTGTTTTAGTATCAACAGTCACAGCCTAAGACAAGCTGGAAGCAAAGGCTTCAAGTAGTTATGTACCCTGCCACCTTGGGCACAAGTATTTTGCCTAACTGTTAATCCAGTTTCCAGGTTTTCACCCAGAAAAACATCACTTACTTATCCAGAAGAGTCTTTCCACAGAATACTTGCAGCCATTCATTTCAAACCAGCATGTCGAAAATTTCAAAATAAAGATTCTGCAGATGCTGAGGCAAAGTATGCAGGACACAAGCAAGGAAGGTTCCTAACTCCACAACACCATCACTTCAGAGCTGGTAACACTGCTCCCTCCTTTCAATCTATGAATCTCTTACTAACAATGAGACCATGTTTGAGGGCCAAAAATTTCACAGTTTCAAAATTCCACTATTTTTGAACCTAAAAACTCTGGCCACAAAGAGCTCACATAGCACTTCCATGCTAGTGGGAAGTGCCAGGATCCATCATACATTTGCTTGAATAACTAGAAGCAGTAGGCTTTCAATGGCATACTTCTCCACAGCATAAAGAGTGAGATCCTGCTTAAAAATGGTTCATAAACACATCCAATAAACAGTTACGTTACATTCTTAGTATTTGCTATGGGCATTTTCACGTGCAGAGTAACACGTTTGGAGTAGCCTTAGATATTCCTGCAGCTGGATGAACAAATTAGGCTAAATGAAAGCAGGAGCTGTCAGCACATCCATGAACACGCAGGTAACTGCCATGGGCATGCTCTTACCATGTAGTATCTTGCTGTAAGCACTAAGCAACCTGCTCCTTTTCATGAAGGCACAAGCCTATCTTTTATTTACCACAGGATACCACCGGTAAGAGTGTGCTCACAGGCTCAAGGGCTTTGAGTTCATATTCCCCATCTCAGCTGCAGTAACATCTTCAAGAAAACATACCTATACTCTGACCTGCAAATCTCAGAGGAAGAGGTTCCTCACTGATAACTGATAAATGAAAACTGAGGTGCAGCAGATCAGTGATGAAATCTCTCTAGATTAGTAATGAGTTTATCCACCTGACCCAGTATCTTACTGTGTTTACAAAGTCAACACAAGATTGAGGTGATGACACTCTGTCAGATGCATGAGTATTCCATTTAGGCTTCCATAATACATATGGAAGCTTTTCAGCCCTTAAATTTAAAATACCCTAGGTAGATAAAGAATAGTGTTTGTATTGAACATACTTGATACAGTGACTTGAAGTGTTCATGGAAATTACTACAGTTTATTAAAAGATGCACAGTATCGATTTAGTTTACTAAAGCTGCACAGTTCATTAAAAGCCACACAGTTTAGTAAAAGCTGCACAGTATCTTTAGATACTGTGCTAATCTGCTAATCTTCTGTCCTAAAAACATCTTGATTTATGAATGTAAACAGAGGAAAAAAACATGTTCGAGGAAGCAGTGAAGGCAACTAGGCCAGAATAAGTTACACAAGAAGCAAATTGTTTCTTTATTTCCTTTCTTCAGAAGTGTACAAACACCTTTTTGGGGGGAAAGAAAGTACATTAAATATATTTATATAGTACATTCATATATAGTGTAGCATACTGCTACAACACAGCATTTCAGATTCTTAAAATTTGTTTCTGTAGTATATTGCCAGAATCTCAATTTTTTATTTTACTGCCTAATAAAAATGCATCAGAAGACAATTATGTTAAGAGATGCTTTCATGAACGAATACATTAGGTACTAGTATTACTTGTCCTCATTAATGCAAACCCAAAAGCAGCTCTTGGCAGGATATTAACAGGTGATGCTTAAATATTTTAGATAAACCAGCTTAAGACAAGATGTGAGAGTCTGTTAACTGCTTTTGAAAATTAGGCTCTTTCCAAATGACACATACAGCACAAAACAAAGCAATCATTAAGTCACCTTAGAAAAATTTAATCTAACACATTAACATTTAAGTAAAGCCTTGTTAATGTCTCTGGAGTTATTTGCAACACTTTTGTAATAGTTTTATAGTGAGCATCAAGACGCCTCTTACACATTGAAGTTGCTGTGCTGTATCTAATACCATGATGGTTAATTAGTTATTGACTTGGAATGCCTACAGACAGTTTCCAGAACCAATTACTAAAAGTTTTTTCAATCAATTGTCAATCAAGGCCGATTGTAGACTTAAGTCTGTGGTTGAAGATTTTTAACTTTCATGCAAGCTAGTTAATTATGATAAGGGATCAGCCTGACACCTCCAAAAACCCTGTAGTCAGTAATACATATACTTCTGATATTATGAATAACAAAAACACTTCTGGAAAGTTTGATTCTTTTTTTTTTAATCCTCTTTTTTTTAATTTTTAAAGCATACTGACAAAAAAGCTATTTGCTGTTTAAAAAAAAAAAATAAAGGCCTGCCAAACCCAAAATGGATATACCCCCTTTTTATTTTGTAAAGTATTTTCCCAATGATCTCCAAATGCTTTAGAAGAATTATATAAAAACTAAGATATATCAGACCCATAGATTGTAGCAATTCAAACATACATGACCATATTCACACATAAAGCTACTAATGGAAGCTAAAAGCTAGAAGGGATAGAGAAAGATTTGGTACGTATAATTTTGAATGGGGAAACACAGAAAAGTTGTCTTGGGAAACAAAAGCTTTAGAAAAGTCAGTCTTAACATCTTTTCTGAGGCAGAACCACTACAGTAAGGAGGCTTACTGAATTCAGAATCTAGAGACTTAAGTTTTCATGAGTCTGTATAGTTTTTGTATGAGTATGGTACTTTTAATGGAAACCTAAAACAAGGGAGAATCACTCCACCTGGAATGTGTGAGCTTTTCCTACATGGGGGTCAAGTTATGAAACACAGCATTCTACCCGTACCAGTCACAGAACTCCAAGTTACGAAGGCCAAAGGGAGGAGCGATAATTAAGATTGTGAAGATGAGATAGAGGAGTATTTCAAGAAAGTCAAAGCTGAGTCAAGGTTATATGAGTAATGTTAAAGAAGTGGCAAAAGGCAGATCAACAGATATGGAACATGGGCAGAGGAGGAGGAAGTTGGAAGCAAATGAAAGGTCTGTGTCAAGAAAAAAAAAACAGAAAAAAAACCAGTTGTGAAGAAGGTTCTACGTGCCGAAAACAAAATCTGAAGTAGTTCAGAATTAATTATAATATTTTTCCATTCAATAATTATGCCCTTTTAAAAAATGAAAAACAACCTGCGTAGACATGCAATGGCTGTGAGATACTGCCAATTCCTGAGAAACATTTTGTGATTCACGTCAAAAACACAAGCATGTTAAAGCGTGGCAGGTCAAGCTGTCCTAATTTTTTAAGTTCCATTTTTTTTTTAATTAAACAACTCCAAACACACACTACACTTTTCAAGTAAGACAACTGTCCTTGCCATAGCAAATATGCCTCAGTTTACTAGATAAAATATCTGTTTTCAGTGCTCAAGTTTTAGGATTTACCTCACTGATGATGCTGCCAGTATGTCTTTGGACAGTCTCACAAAAATCAAGTGCTTAAAATGCAAACAAACTCCGTGGAAATTTTTATTTTCTTTTTTCAAACTTTATAAACAGGCTAGACACTCATGTCCTGTTACTCAAAGCCAGATTATGATTTTTGAAAAGTTTACTGTGCAACAAAATGCCTTTCAGAAAATTCCTGGCTTTCAGAACACAGCATCACAGCACTTGCTACCTCCTGTTACTCTGTCCCATATTTTGTATTGTCTGTGCTCATCAGCTGAAGTTCTCTATAGTTGCAACATCAATTTTGAAAATAGTCACAAATTTAGGACTAGGATGAAGGTCTAGGGAAGCTTTATTGGAGGCAATAATAGCTTTGATATAGATTTAAGGGCTGCAATGTTCCTACTATTAAAAATCCCAAAGCTATCAACACATTTAACAGCTTGATATCTAACACTAATAAGATGAAAAGAGACACTCACACCTTTAATTCTGAACAAAATTTTTTGTAAGACTGAAGTGCTTCTTGCATGCTGAAGACTAAACTAGACACACACTGTAGGTGGACTGTACCCAAAAGGCTGCATTGTTCTACAAGCTCAACATATGGGTACCAGTCAGAAAAACCCAATACCATACTGTCATTATTATACTGACATTTTAGTCACTCACATTTTAATGAAATTGTTCTCAGAAAGAATGGAAAGCACTTGGAAATAAACAAAGTAGCTGTCCAGTTTTAATGATAGTAAAAAGGATAATTTAATCTCCTTTATTAAGGAGTGAGATATCAAAGGACTATGCGTTTTCTGCAGAATAAAAACATGCAGGTGAGCAGACACTACAGAGCACCTAATGCAGAGTAAATCCACACCCTAGACTACCTTGCTGTAACTTGTTCATGTAGTCATACCCTCTGCATTAGTTTAAGGTTTTCAACTAAATTAAAACTACCGAAATACTAAAAAAGAGTTCCACATCATGTGCACCAAGAAAAAGAGCTGTACAGTTTAAAATCTCTCTGCTTCTAAACAGTCCATGCTGTCTCGCCTGGAAATAATCACCCAGGCAGCAGATGGCTGGAGTAGATGGGCTCCTCTGCTGTAGAAATTCAGTCCACTTTTAGCACCTCAGAGGCTGGGTCAGACACAGTGGAGAAGCAGCCTCCCATCACTGGTACCTACACATGGCACCCATCACTGCCCCCAGTGCCACAGAGGGCTGGGCAGGGACACCCCTGCCTCGCACTGGCAGAGCTGAACTGAGCAGACCACTTTCAGAATAGCCACACAGGTACTCTTCAGACCACTCAGAAGAGCCACAGAACAAGTTTAACACAGTTTAGTTAACCTATTTCAACACTTTATGCAGACTTTCTTGTGTGTCCCCATGTACACCACCCGTGAGAGTAAGGAAGAGAGATTAGCATCTAGTATTTTTCCAATGAAGCAAAAAGAAAAGTCCTGAAGTGAGCAGAACTGTGGGGAACAGCACTTGAGTAAGCTACAAGTTACAAAGGAATAGGAACATTTATCCTTATATAGAGGGGAAAAAATAAGAATCTAAACTTCACGTTGCAGAAGGAAAAAAATAAATCTGGAAATGAAATAAACAAGAAAACAGCTTGATTTAACGTTTTTTCAAACTTAACAAACCACTTGCAATATACACTCAGGCACTCTTATGATAGATAAGATTAATATAATCTATCTTATGATAGATAAGATTACTTTTAGGTCCCCTAAAAGGTTTACTGTTACTGCAAGCCCTTCCCATTACACTACAGAAGCTGGCACCAAAGAAG
This sequence comes from Daphoenositta chrysoptera, assembly GCA_013397915.1. Taxonomy (NCBI): domain Eukaryota; kingdom Metazoa; phylum Chordata; class Aves; order Passeriformes; genus Daphoenositta; species Daphoenositta chrysoptera. The sequence continues at coordinate 509,431 of VZRO01007267.1, read as the reverse complement.
AACAGCAGCTCCCACCAGGGCAAGGAGACATGCACAGAGAAACAAGTTTCAAGTAAATCCTGCATCCTAGAAAAGAGCAGCAGCCAGCCAGCAACAGCGTATAGATTTGCTGACAGCAAAATTACTAAGAAGCTACTGAAAATGTATTATATTATCCAGCTATAATCAGAATTTCAAGCACATGCCTTACCCAAAATGTAATGGATGTCCAATTCTCTTGGCTTTAGCTATCAAGAATTCAAATTAATATTTACTAGATAAACAGTTTTAGGGCTGACACTGGGATTCACACTCTGAATATCAAGAAACAAACCAAACTTTAAACAACTTATTTAAGAAATTTTAAGGTGAGCTGGCAAATAGCTAATCATACTCTCAGTTAAACAGCCACAAAAACCGTTTTCATAGCATTAGAAGTCAGTACCAGCTCATTAAAATGTAACCTATTGGAGTTTGCATTTATTTCATAATTCTAATATTCATCATCCACAACTGTTACATCAAAAGTAACTACATGAAAGGCAAATTAAAGTAAAAATGTACAAGTGCATTTCATGGACTAAAGAAGAATGTAGAACAGAAAACATATTTCTGAAAAATCCTCTCTTTGGCAACAACTACAGTGTAAGACAAAATGGCTTGAGTAGCAGAAATCCCCATTCCAAGAGGATTTTCAGGAATGCAAAATATTGGCTATGGATCTTTTTTTTCATGAGTTGCATTTGAGAACACCAGATACACAGAACATTACCATGCTAAATCTTGGGATTTGGGCTTAATATTAAACTCGCAAAACAAGTGGGCATAAAATCCTAGTACAACCTGACTTCATTTTTATGACTATTTTTTTTTGTTAGGTTAAACACTTCAACCAAAAAAACCCAAAAAAACATCCCCGACAAACCAGAATTCGTTAAATAGAAAAAAACTAACAGAAAAACAACCTCAACCTATGTTCAAAGATTATTATACCAGTAGGAGCCAAAACATCACAGATGGAGGACTAGCTTGGGGGTAGGAGGAAAGGCTTGCAGGAAAATGTAAATAATTCCAATATCAAGAACATATTTCAGATGCCACCAGTTTACTTAAATAGAATAAAGTAATGTCCACACAGTTTTCAACTACTTTACATAGTAGCACAGAAAGGTTACTGAACTGCTTGGAAGTGCTTCTACAAGCCACTCAAAGGAAAACAGAAGGTGAATTGTGCTCTAACACTACTGAGGTGCTGAATGAAGTGGAATGGGGATCTGTCAAAACACCTGTCATATATTCACATGGGCTTTAGCTTCCAGAGGGCAGGAAAACAATAAAGAATAGCAGTTTTTAAAGTCCTGTTAGTACTGAGGTTTGGTATTCAGAAAATTTTGTGTCTTTAACACTGACTACTTGCACTATAACAAGCCTTTTTTGTCTTGAAATCTTTGCTGCTTTGCTGTTAAAATAGGTGACAGAATATTTTAAGTATTTCAGCAGTGGTCCAGATATCCTGAAGGAATCGTTCCTGTATTAATTAAAACGTCTTGAAATTTTAATTCCAAAACCGTTTTACATGAAATTCAGAACAAAGATTACCATAATCCTCCCTAAAGATGAATCTGAAGACCGAATGCCCAGTTTCTGAGAGGATCACTTCACACAGTCGGGTCACCTCACAGATTATGCAAAGTATTTCCTTTGTTTTCTTTATCTGACATAACTGTGGTATTTGGTCTTAAGAGCTACCTAAGGCCAGTGATTTCTGAAACATTAGCCACAAAGCAGAAAGCATGGAGGTTGGAGAAGACAGAGGCCCTGAGATAAGCCATCTGGGAAACACCAGCTGATCAGTCATTTTCTGCAGCAGAGCCAGTTTCTTTGACAAAGTTCACACGTAGTAAAATGAGAAATAAACCAACATCCTTTGCTAGTCACTGCAGCTTCCTGGATCACTAATCAAAGATGCTTAATTTAAATGCAAGACAATCTGCAAGGTTACTGCAACTGCTTAGTAGAGCAGCAATAACTACTGCATGTTTGCAAATGAAGAGAAATGCACATGAGAAAGCACAAGATGGCAAGCAACATGGAGAAAAAAAGCGCCTTTTTTTCATTTTTTTTTGATTATATGTTGTTACATTAGTTGTATTCACTGATTTTAACATACTTTCCTTAAGCTTCGTTAATTTCTAGTACTATAAAACAACACGGTGCCTCTGCAGCCTTATTCAGAAGAGGTAATGAGTCCAAACAGAAATGATCCCATAGATGCGACTGTAGTCAATCCCATTATCCCAAAGGTACTTTCTCCAACAGAAAAAAAAAAGGTAGTAACACTTACAAAAGAAAAACTTCTAAAAGCAGCTTCTAAACTTTGTATTTTTATTTAGAAGGCAAAACTCAGTTTGCTCACTCCAAATGGTCTGCTGCACCAGTAAATTTAAATTCATCATTTATTTACTAGAAACCTCCTTACGGCAGATGGTACCTAAAGTGGGGCTACTAGAAAATATGACATTTTCAATCTATTTATTCTGTATCAGGAAAAAAAAGCCCAAATAAATTCTAGAATTATTTTAATACTTTCGCTTTCTTGTTGCCCTTTTTCCATTTCAGGAAAAGAGATAAGAAGTTCACAGGCCATATGTCATCTGTTGACTTTAGCAGCAAAATGCAGCCAAAGGAACATTAAATCAGTCCCTTTGTTTCTTCTGACTCATCTGTATTTATATCCAGTCAGGGTTTTATAAGCATAAGCTTGTTTCAGAACCTGAGGTAAAGCATTTCTCTTCAACTGCAATTATTTTTATTAGTAAAAATTAATCTACAAACATCTTAATACTCTTGCCACAAACCAAAAGGTATGCATTAGTCAGCCATGGAAAAATTGCTGTTTCCATGTACACAACAAAGGTAAGTCTGCATGTCTTCACATACCTTTTTAAATCATGTGAAGATTAGTTTTTACAACTGAAGGACAAAAGCAAAGTTCTGAGTAATAAGAAACACACAATTTTTAAGAGGTGCCCCCAATATATGCTTAAGACTTAGGAAAAAAAAAGGAGAAAAGCATATGCGGATAAAACTTAGTTTGTTAATCAGCATGTAAAATTCCTGGTTTATTTATCTATCTAGAAGCATGTACAGATATGTGTAGAGGCACCTACATACTGCTCTTCCTCACCAGTAAATAAAAAAGTTTATCTTCCCTCTAACCAGATATAAAAGAGGAAAAATGTGTTGACCTTTCAGTTAGTAAACTCAAGTCACTTTCTAAAGTCATCAGTGGAGTCTAATTTCTTGAAATATGTGGGTTTAGCTTGCATTTCCTTTCTTTTGGGAAATCTGCAAGCTGAGTATGATCATTCATACGGTTCTCTGACACAGTGGAAAGTGCCCTCCATCCCAAAGAGATCATGCAGATGGAATAATAAATGATTACAAGGCCCGAACCCATACACAACTTGGGAAGAACACAAGTCAGGAGTGCATGTCCATACATATTCCTGCACCTTTCCATGCACGCACACACACGATGGCACAGAATTGTGGGGTTTACAATTACCGTGGGTTTTAAAAGTTTAAAGAAACTTGTAGGCAGGTTGACTCGATATTTATTTATAGGTGTCATGTGCATGCTCAAATGGGGGCAACAGGGCCAAGAAGCTTTTCAAGCCAGTACAAAATTACTGGCAGAAGGCAGGACCCAACAGTTCTACATTCCTACACAGCAGCTGCCTGTCAAGAGAGGGATGCATGAACCTGTATCTAAATTTACTTTTGATATCAGCACATCAAAATCCCAGTTTAGAATTGCTAGTAAAAGGGCAGTTTCCCACACTTACCTATTTACATTTTATTTTTCAAACCCACAGTTTGCTTGCACAGCAAAATGCAAGTGGGAAATTTAAAAGCCACTTCAGTTCTGCTCCTTTTTAGGTAACTTTTCTAATCATTTACTGGAAAATCCTGAGAGGGCACAGGGAGGAAGTGGGGGAAGTAGTTAAGTACTATAAACTAGTAATAGTAAGTATTTATTTATCAAAGGCTTTGAAATGCAAGCATAAAAGCAGAAGCAAAAAATTAGTATCCACATAGCATAATTTTAAGTCTTCTGGTGCCTTCATACAACATGTAATTATTTTTGGTTTTAGAAGATCATCACAAGACAAAAAAAAGTCACCTACATAAGCCAAACTATACTATACCAATTTCAAAGCACATAAAGCAGTGAGCTACAAAATAGACCCATAAATAGCTAACAGATTGGGAAACAGGCTTAACTCACTTAACTCACAAGTTAAGTGAGTTGTGTGATCTGGAAGCAAAGTTTTGGAGCAGAGTCCAGGTATAGGTCCATGGTAAGAGACTCCATATTTACCTAGAAAAGGATTACTATGAGGAAATGACCAGGGGTTTTCCCTAAACTAAAAGTCAATCAGTCAACTATAACCCTGAAAACTGTTAAAGCTTTACTGAATTTAATAAAACTGAATTACTGAAAATTTACTAAAATGTTGGTCTTCTATAGAAACATTGTGATGGGTCATTTTAAATACTTATTCTGAATGAACAAAAATATTTTTTTAAAAATCCATAAAAAAATCCATAAAAAATTATCAGAGTTAGAGGATGAAAATCTAGTTAGTTCAATCATTTCTGAATAGTCTGTGCTTTTGAGGGAAACAGAAGTTACAGATTCCCACAGAAAATGATCTGTCTGACACCTTCAGTTTGGGCTTTCCCTTTCTGCTTTTCTTCTGGCAGGAGAAAACCCAGGCTCCAAATGGCTGCAGTTTCCAGAAAACCCTGAGAGACAGCTACTGCATAGTCCACTCCACACAGCTCCCCGAGAGATGTGGAGCAGGAGCACTGGAGAAGGCAGCTTGCCCTGAGTGCAATCACAGCCAGCCAGAGCGAGACACCACACTGGCATCTCTTGGCTCTGCCTAAGATTTACCCTTGGAAAGATACTGGGCTTACTATTACTACACCAGCTGGGCATCCAGGGGACTTGTTAAGATGCCTGTATCTGAGAGCCCACACGTCTGATCATCCTAAAGGCTGTGTACAGGTATTTGTTATACAGACAGATAGCGCAGTCAAAACTATGTCAACTTCAATTATCTGCTATGTCCTTCCACCAATAATGCCCAGATTAGCTCTCCATAAATTCCTAAGGCGGGAGAAGCACACAGACCCTCCATAATCCACGCTATAAAGAAAGAGAAACTGATTCACTTAAGTACACAATGAAAATAGCTTCTCCCAATACAGATGACATAGGGAAACGAGCTACAGAACATAAGATGCTATTTTTTCCTTCTTTAAGAGACAAGGGCATGGTAATAAAAAAGTTGGAGATGGGAAACCAGTAGCAAAGTCTTTACCACAGCGGGATTCCTCCTCCCTCTCCTTAGTGAAATTAGAGTGAAAATGTTGATTTGGAGAGGAAGGGCTACACTGAGAAAACCCCACATGAACATAGACGCACCCAGATTAACGTTTATATAATAAAAGCACTTAAGCAGCTTGGCTCATTTTACGAAGTTACTTTATATGACCATCACAACAAGCAAGTTTTCTCTTTCAGAATCCTTAGAGCAACCATCTAACATAATCCTAGGGACAAGGGGTGTGGGGGAAAAATTCTGCATTTCTGTGGTGAGTTTGATTTCCAACATTCATTTTTCAACCAGTAGTTTTAATAATACTAAGCAGTATTCTAAAGAAATGCCCAAGGACATAAGTGGAATCTTAAATTAATTTCTCAATATGGATTCTGTGCACTTCAAACATCCCATAGATAACACCTCCCTTCAGGAAAATACATTCTGTTACAAATAGAAATTGCTTTTATCAAGTTCTAAAGGATATGGTCTCTACCTGCTCTTGACCTTAAGCAACTAATCTACAGCAGGATTATTAGCAAAGTTCCCAAATCCTTTCAGTTGCTAACATGAACAGAGATTGTTAACACTATATGGAAGATCTCCATTTTTTGACATCCTAGCAAAGTAAGACCTTTGCTGAACATTCCTGTATAATCTAAATACTTCACTTCTAGGGGAGGAGGGAACAAAGTTCTCAGAACACTCTGAAATACTGTACTTCAAGTGCTGCATCTTCTAACTTGCTCTTAACTCAAGGTATGGAGCACTGGTTAGATCCCATTCAAGCGGACAGCCCACAGTGTATATCAAGTATTTTAAAAAGCCAAAAGCTTAGTACTCACAGGTTTTTTCTCCAAAATCTATCTTTATTAACCTCTTGTTCATAATGAAATGCTCCAGCAGCTAGCACAGCTCCCTCTTGCTCGTGCACAGCTTTCAAGAAAGCTGTTATGTTGAAAAGGCAAAATTATCACTGCCCAATGACATGCAATTCAACAGCAAAATCCCACTCAAAATGGGCTGACAGGAGAGCAAATGCACAGATTTTCACAAACTTAGGTCAACTCCAAGGTGTATAAACTGACACAGTAATATTCAAAGAAATCAGTAAGCCAGTACTCCTGTCCCATAGTCTGTATTTCTTTGAATCTTGCCATAAAGGCTGAATGTTTTTTAACTGAGAGAAATTAATAGCTTAGCTAAAAAATATACCTAAAAAGTCATTTAGCACCTTTCAGCTACCCTCAGGATACAAAGGCCAGACACAAACTAACCCAAATACTACAAAAAATTGAAAGATACACTACACTAAATTAGTTTCCAATTTCTAGAAGCATGAGTACAAGTCTAATTGGTGTTTGCCTCAATTTGGGCACTTCCCTACAGCTGGACTTGTGTTGGCAGTCTTGAGCTGCTGTCTTTCATCTCAAAGTTATCCTGATTTAATCTTTTAAGAACACTTGCCCACCCTTTAAAGAAACAAAACAGTGCATTTTAACAATAAAATAACCAGATCTAGTGACAGGTGATGCTAGAACGGCCTGTTGAGCTTTCTGCCATCACCTCTAGCCTCACACTGCCTCTGCATCAGCTCCTGCTCAGTGAGGTACCTCCGGGAGCTAACCCTGCAGAAAACAAGCTCTGCAGGTGAAAAGGGGACACTTTCCATGGGTTCACCTTCCTGAATGAGCTCACCATGAGTCAGGTGGGTGTCCCCTGCCAGGCCATTAACATGGGCATCAGTGCCGGGCAGCAGTGAAGAGGGGAACGAGACTGTCTCCTTGTGGTAACACCCACCCATTAGCTCAGCCCAAGGAAAGGACATGGAATTCAAGTCGGCAAGTTCACACTGTTCACCACTTTTATTACCCTGTCATGCATTTGCTGGCTACTGCTAATCTTAAAAATTATTTAATTAAAAATACCTTAGTTATTTTAAGGTTTTTAAGTAACAAATTTGGTATTCCAGCTTCTTTAAAAACCTCTTTGATTTAAGGCAGTAGTAAATTAAGATTTAAACAATGTTCTTCAAATGCCTCTAAGAAAATACTTAACCTCACAGGTTTCTGTTTTTTCACAACAACATTTCTTAAATAAATTACAGAGATCATTTCCATGGTTCAGGAGAATTTGACTAATATTATGATAAATATTCTTGGAGAATCTAATTTTTTTTTTTAAGCAATGAAATAAGCATAAGACAACTTTTATGGATGTCACCATCTTTGGTCTACATCCAAATAAAGGCTAAAAATAGTAAGAACAGAGTTATATTAAACCAAGAAAGTACAAGGTGTTTTGATGCAAAATTTGGTTTACATAAAATAGAAAAACTTCTCCAGCAGATGTAAATCAAAACAGCTAAGAGAAAAACACCAGAAAAACTGCTCCCCATCTTAAGAAGACACTGAGGAACTGGTATTTACGTATTATGCAAGAAACTGATTCCAGTGAAATTGTGCCTGAGGTATTACTCTTGGTAGCAAAAAGTCACAGGTATGAGCATACAAATAAAAATTACAGATAAATAAAAATTTCTGGTTAATTGAGGATTTAAATTGGTTACTAAATTATTATATTAACCTCTAATTTCAAGTGAAGACACAAGGACACATCCAGAATAACATCAGCTTTTTTCTTACCATGCTTAAGATATAACTATTTGATGTACCTGAATTCTTCAGAAATCCAGAAAAAATTTTTAAAAGGTAAAGGATTCTGATTACACCTTTAAATCACTAGTGTATCAAAGCAATTTTTGAAATGGTTTCCTTCATCTTACTGAGGCATCCCAGAATCCATCAGTTTACATTTATTTGCAGACCGAGAACACACTAAGACTTCCCAAATTTCTGTTCTCCTCTCTCAATTATGCCAACATCATTCAAGCACTATCACTCCAGAACCACAAAATACAGTCATCTTTTTCACAACAGCAACCATCATTTCCCAAAATTACAAAAGAAAAGACAAAGACATTAGACAACAGCTTTGCTGCAACTCATCAGCAACAGATAAGAACTGTAAGGTAGCAGCACTAGTCACAGAGAAGACCTGATGCTGCAGGCTGAAAATAACAACACCAGCAAGAAAATTCTCAAGTGTATTTGTTGTTATTATCTTAGATACTATCTTGTATTTCCTATCAAAATATCGACTTCATATATGGCATTTAAGTGTATATATAATTAACAGTTCCATGAACAGATATCTCTCCCTTAAACAGAGCTGGATATAGACTTTTCAGGTGTTCCTTCTCAAGCTGTATTTAATTACATCTGAGCACTCTGCCAAAGCAGCAGCTGACTCTTTAGGAAAGTAGTAATTGTACCGTGAAAATCAGAGTTGTACATGCTTCCTGTTTTTGGTCATGGCTACTATTCCAAAGGCAAACCACACCCCTCCCCAAATATACTAACATCTGGAATTTAACAGAAAAACCGACACTAAACAACAAAGGAACAAAGTAAAAAAATAATCCATAACTAAAATTGAAACCCTTTCTGGCCACTGCTGTTAGGTATTACAACAAACATTAAATAAAATTTAGTTCAGAAGGTGTTTGTGAAATGTATTCCAGGCCTGCCTTACTTTATTCTTATCTATTAAAAATAAATTTGTTCTACATCCAAAAATTAATCAAAGTCCCTACTTACTATTAAAAACTCAAGAACAATCTATGTCTCACAAAACTTAATTAGTGACTGTAAGTTTCTGGACACGCAGCCCTATTTTGACGTATTGAGGCAACTATGAAAAACAACCAAATAAAAGCAGTGAGTTTATACACAGGTTACACTACTATACCTAGGAGCAGTGTTTGGCATACTAACCATCACATTGTTTGTCTCATGCTAAACATTCTAGTTACAATGCAAGTGGCAGCACACCCACATTAGTATTCTTTTCATAAACCATGGTAGCATTTCACTTAATTATGAGAAACGATGGAAAACTTCAAGGGGAAAAGGGGAACTAAGACAAGACAACTGGCTGCCCTTGTAATCTGCAATCAACTTCAAGAGCTACTTCAGGTCATGAGAAATTTCAAGATGATAATACTTTTATAATTCTCTTCCCACGGTCAGAAAAATACCACATGGAAAAGAAATACTCCACGAAAAAACTACTCTTTCACTAGCTTTTATGGTAACTTGCACATAAGCCAAACAATGTAAAAGGGCATCAATCACTTTCCTATTTAGATGCCTTTTCAAAGTCATGCGAAAAGTTGCAAGAATGTTCAACCAACATACATCAGCTGTCTCACGTACTGTTTTCGGATATTGATATCTGCAATCCCTTTACCGGATCTGGCATCATTGTCCGAGCTCAGATGACTCAGATAAAAACAATGTGAAAGCACGGTTTGTTTTCACGTTTAAAGCCGCAACTGGTCTCCTGCAACAATAACAGGAAGAGCTGTAGGGATCGATACGCAGGATTACTAACAGGGGCTTTTCTTGTCCTACCCAACAACACGCACGTGGAACTTTCTGAACCAGGTATCACATGCCACACTTACCAGATCTCTGTGAAGCACCCAGTTTGCATGGAGGTAATGGATTCCATCGAGGATCTGGTAGAGTAGGGATTTAACCATAGATCTTGGCAACTGCATGGGCTTTTTATTTGCTTTTGAGGCACGGTGAAACTTGATAATATGCTAGAAATAAAACAAGTAGAAACATGAAGAAAATTAGGTGATAGATAGGTAAGAAGATTGGGTGTTTTGGGGTATTTTAACTACTAACACTAAATAATGGAATGAAATACAAAGTTTGTTGAACTTTGCAATTGAAGTAATAGTGATGCACTCACAATTCTCTTAAATTTTTTTTATTCTCTGAGTTGCTTCAAAGAACAGCTGTCAAGTTTCTGTGAATATCTAAATACTGGCTACTTACCTCCAGTAAGGGGTCTTAGACATTCTCCTTCCTCCCTCCTCCCCATATGGCATCCTCTTACCCTCAGCAGCTAGAGCAGAACCTTTAAAACCAGGAATATCTACCAGTAAGTAGGAGGACCACACTCTATGCTTCCCTCCTCCTCTTCCAAAACACCCAGGATAGCATACTTGCAACTACTATTTCCCCCATAAATCAGAATACCAGTAGACACAGATTAAATAAACGTTTTAATAAATATTTGAAGGGGGGGGGGGGTTGGGAGGTGTAACTCCATAAACCCCGCACCACAATATTTGGGTGAGAACATGTTCAAACATCTAAAAATTGTTATCTTCTTGCTTCCAAGTTTTGGGTACATACTTCATTGATGATGACAAAGTGGTAGCTCTTGGATTACAATAGTCAGTCTGCCCACTAGAGGACAAACACCCCTTGAAAACATAGAATGCAGTGAAGGACCCCGGTATCAGTTGAAGGAAGGAAAAAAATCATTGAAAGATTGCTGAGAGATCATGAAATAATCATAAAGTAATTAATTCTAAGATCAATGTGGAGATGATGGGTTAGGTTTGGTTTTGCTACACTGTACAAGAAATAAACTGGAGTGAGGCTGTTCTGTCTCTTCAATCCTCAGATAAGGTGGGGCTATGCAAGGCACAAACCCAATCTTAATATATGCTCATTCAGTAAACAACTAAGTATGTTCACTTAGATGGGAAAAAAAAATCTCCTTTTTGAGGGCAATTCAATAAAGCACCTCAAATAACAAAATAGTTTTCAATTATGTGTCTTTTGAAAGGTGGAAATACTAAAGGCAGTTTGCATTTTTACTAAAAATGATGCAAAATGCTAGAGTAGGACTATTAATTACCCAATGCTTTAAATAGGATTTGTCTAGTTCAAGATCGTCTCCCTCCCCAGGTTAAAGAGGTAGCCAGTGGCTGTGCTTTAATTAGACCACTGCTTCCGGCTCCACCATCCCCACTCCCCACCCAGTTTGTCACTACTGCTCCCAATGAAAATGGTAATGAGTTAATGCTTACTCATGGTAAATACAACCTCTGGCTGTCACCAGTACTTTTGCCACTGTCAAACCGTACTTAGGAAAAGTGTAAACAATATTGTTTAAAGAGAAATAAGAAAGGCAGAAAACCACAGATAAATCAAAACAGCATATCAACAATGTTCCCACAGAGTCTTCCACTACTAAATATATAATATTTATGGCTGTGTATTTAAAAACAGTAGAAATTTACAGGATTGTCAGTTTTCAATATACTCATGAGGATCAGTAAACAAGACAAGCTCTTAGTACCTGATCCTTTACTTGTGCAATCACTCTGGAAACTGTAATGAAATGCTTTAAGGGATTATTTCCTTAGAAAATTTTTTCTTGTGATGTCACAAGAAGATTCCATCTCATAACTTCAACTAGGATTCCCTAGTACCACACAATGCTAATTGGATAGTGACCTTCATGTGTAATTACAGTATAATTTACAAAGCAGTCATGATACCTTAAACTCAAAAATTAATATATTTATTAATACAAGAGATGAAAAAATACAGAGCAACCAACAGGCAAAGGTCATACACAGAAACCCACAAATCTAGTCCTGCCCTTTTTCAAGGTGCATGTAATCACTAGAAGGGATTTCTACACTCATTTAAAAACTGACTACTATCCACACAAAAGATTAGTCCTTAGGCAGAGAGAAAATGAAAGAGTCTCATGAGAGAGAACGGGACACAACTAACCACAGATGTGTTGAGGACGAACAACACACGTGGCGGTGCCTCTGGCCCTGCCTCAGCTGCTCTGGCACCTCTGGAGGTTGGGACTGAGACAGCACCAGGCTGATGCCATCGGATTTCTGTCCCTGCCCTCCCATGTGGCTCCCAGTTAGAGAGGCTAAGGAAACAAGCTCCTTTCTTGAAACGGTTATTGAATTGCAGAAGCGAATTAAAACAGATAGTTTTGCTCGAAGCAAGCAATATCACCACTAGGTAAAATCCAATTTCCTGCAAAAGCAAATAAAACCTGTTGTTGACGGCTTACTCAATGGAAGTTTATAACCAAAAGATCACAATCACAGTTTAGAGAACTGAACAAAAGCTAAAAATACATCACAGGGCCAACTAGTATAGGCAACTGAAAAGCTAGATTTGGCCCATGACATTGGAATGAATCCACAGTGTTTGTGACCAAGTCCTACAGTGAAAAGTTTTCTAAAAAAAGTAGTTCATCCCATTTCATATGAAGAAAGACCAGCACACCTAACAAACACTAAACAGCAATTTTAATGGCAGTGTCCATCTAAGAAATAGAAGAGCAAACAGGTGCTGTTGCTGAACATCATCTCTTCCGTTGGAGGCAGCAAGCCTAAACTTTCTCTTACTTCTTTATATTTTCAGAAATACATATATATGGTCCTACCACTGTTGTAGGAAATCATACCTCAAATTAAATATGCAAAAAAAATAGATAGATAAGAGCATCAAATCAGAAAACAATGGGACAAAAGTTCTGGTGACCTGGCAGATGAGGTGTACAGTAAGCTTCAAAGCAAAGGATGCCACAGCAGTACAACAATGCTAAAGGAACTTTTAAACTTTAACAATTATGCTGACTTCAGCTATGGCGGGGAGATATGCTCCTTACATGTCAAAACATTTCATATTTAAGAGTCTAAGTCCAAGACCTCAGGTGTAGAAATGGGTACAGGTACCAACACAAACTAGGATGTTCTTTATACGTAAGTGCACTATGCAAGTGGAGGAGGCACTCTTTACCAGCTTCACTGCCTGAAGAGTCCCAAAGTGCAGCTTCAAGTACAGCACGCAACAGCCAGAAACTTTAATAAAGGTATGGAATAATTTACAGGAATTACAGAAATTGTAGCCTGCATTTCTCATTTCCCAGATAACTGACCTAACCACTAGGCTTCAAAACCAGACTTCTCTGATTCAATAAATCTTTTTGCTGAATAGCACAGAATCAAGCCTGTCCTGTGAGTTGAGGGTATAAATCTGAACCATGACAGGTATGAAGCACATTCTGCCTCTCTCTCTAGGAAGCATGAGGTGAACTTGGACACTGCAGCTTCTAACCTTTAGGTATACTCAAGTTCTTTGCTGAATCTTATCTCTAGTGGATAACCATTAGGAAGAAAACATGGGGACTTCCACAACCCAGGCAATTCAGAGGCACGTTTGTAACAAGACAATAAGCAAAGGGTCAAAAAGCTTCAGGACTCCCCATGTCTTTTTTCACTGCAACTCCCTAAAGATAACTCACATATACTGTACATCACCTGGCCAAAAAAGCTGGAAAACACCCAGACTCATTCAGCAAAATTAATGAGGCATGCCTTAATTGTCAATCCTCATTATACCGGTCACATGCTACAGAACAGAAACCCATCCACAACATTATGCAGATATAAATTCATTTTAATTAGTTCATTAGAGTACTGCAGATGCAAGCTCTCTTCTGATATATCTAAAATTCTTCAAAATGAAAGAAGAACACATGTCGTAAGAGATGAATGAAACTCTAAGCAATATTGAAATCTATTCAGCAAAAGTAGTCAAGTCATTTTCCCTTTCTGTGTATCCATATTTCTGATTCCTAAACCTTAAAAACATGCCGCCACTGATTGGATCCCAAAAATGGTGAGAGCCAATTAGGTATTCACTATTAAATATAAACATAATGTAAAATTTTTTCTTTGCTTGTACATATTTTGTTTTTAATTTAAACATGACAGCAACTTTGTAGAAGTGATTTTCAGTCTTTATTCTAAATTGAATTAATACTTCACTGACCAACATTAAAGTACACATTCATTAGCAGTCTAGAAAAGTAAGGAAGCTATAAATTGCTGTATGCAATCTCTGGGACTATTGGTTTTACTTCCTGTTTATTCCCAATTTTCAACTTCAAAAATATATAAAATTGCAAGGAAATCTGGATGAACCAAGTTAGTTCAATAAAACCATTTTAGCTCTTGCGAAGGCATGACCATAAAATGAAGAGGAGAAACAGAACTACACATTTGAAAATAAAACGATGAAACAATACTCCCATATAGGAGTTTGCCTGCCTTCTTCCATGTTACCTAGTGCATTAAAATTGGTTTGAAAGTTGGCTGGTGAAGAACTACGTGCATTTTCTAAATTCTCCACCATGAACAAAGCTAACAATGCATAGTAACACAGAGCAAATTCAAATCCCTAGGATTTACTGAGCAGTTAAATGAGCATTCAATAAGATCCTAATTTTAGTCTGCTTCCAAGTCTCTGTGTCATCCCATTCCCAATTCCAAGAACTGGTGTTCAGTATGACAGAGGTTAAAACAAACAAACAAACAAGTCAGACCTAGAAACTTTTCACAAAAGTAGGAAGCCAGCTAATGGAGGGATTTTATGCATGTCTGACTACATGAAGTTACAGTGTGAGCTCCCACCTCAGCACGCATGAGATAATCCATAGACACAGGCCTCTAGAAAACCTGACTGCTTGAGTTCTACTGCTTAAGGCAATGCTTGTTGAAAATTACATGCATCTCCATCAAACTGAAATGCAATCATGCCAACGCAGATGCCTCTCCCAGCTGAAACAAACTGCTTGCGCTCCCACACTTCAGCAAAACCCTGCATTCTATCCAATCCCTAATCCAGCCTTTGAGAATAAAACAGAATTATGTCAATGTGCCAATAAAAAGTAAAGTTACATTTTAATATTAAAGAGAGAGAAGCCTGGATACATGTTTAACCTGTACCAGGGTCAAGAGGAATGTTTGTATTTTATGGCTTCCAGTCTCATTTTAAACACAAAGTTACTTCAAATTACTACATTTACTTCAAATGTAAAGCATTTTAAAAGGGTATGGAAAAACAAATCAAAATCTTAAGGTGGTATAAAAATTATCCATGCATTGTTTCCATGATTTTCAAAAAGAGAAAGCAAAGACCCAATGAACCCAAGTAACATTTGTTTGCTGTTCCAAAAATAAATCATAGTTTCATATGCCTACATTTATGACTCATTTCAGACACCAGAGTTTTAGAAGCAAGGAAAATTTTGTCAATTTACTTATCACAAGTAAAATAAAATAAAATCAAACCAGAAGTGGGTAGAAGTATCTTTAGAGCAATCACTTTAGTTTCCAATTTTGGAAACATTACAGCAACGAACATAAACTGTCCTTCAAAAGAGGAGGGGGAAAATGCATGCTTGTTCCCTCTAAGTGATGCCAGTGCATGGCCATCATCAAGTACCTTCTTTAAAATGTCATTAACCAAACTGCCTAATGAAAGACCCTATTCCAAGTGACAACAGGTGAACACTTTTAGTAACAAGGAAAAGAAATTTAATACACCAACTTTTGCTAATGCCAGCTTGCTTTAAATATCTAAGCTCTGAAACACAGAGCAGGTATAAACAGATCCCATATAATTTTCCTTGGTTTTGCCAGGGTCTTTCTAGGTCTATAGTATCTTTCAGTCCTAAATATGTCAAAGTAACTCTATACAATGTTAATGAAAATCATCAGAATTCAGCTACCCTTTCAGTACACATATTAGTGAAACACAAAGTACTCACACCACTCTGTCCACATTAGTTTTTCACACATTTAATGCTTTTGCACCTTGCCTTTGTTTTGAGGCCTGCTCATACCTGTTGTTTCCTCCAACTCTCATGCTTTGTGGTACAGAAAATGAGTCCACATAAACTGCCCTCAAATTCAAACAAGTCTGGCAGAAAAAGCGAGTGTATGTTCTGAGAATATGACAAACAGCTATGGGCAAGGAATGCCACTGTCCTCTGCAAGAAATTCAACCATCACTCTGATAGTCAAAAAACTCTATCCATTTCACTTGCAAAGAATCAATCATGCCATAAAGATCTACGCCAGCCCATTCCCTTCTTCCCATTCCCTTTTGTCTATAAGACAAATCTTATATTATTCTTCAGCCAGCAGAATCCTACATTGATAAATATGCATACAAGAAAGAAGACTGCATGAACAATCACCTAGCAGAATCACCTGAATTACAACAAAAGTATAGACATGACTTTAGAAAATCAAAAGATACAAAGATAAAACTGCTACACTGAGAAAAGTATTTTTATGTATCTAAAGAAATTTGTCATCAACTAGCAACTGAATTATCTTCATGATTAAGAGCTAAACTGAAGCCTGTGGAAGAAAGAATTATAACTGATTATACCATATTTAAGAAATAAGTTAAAACTCAGAGCTGTTAGACAATATTCATGTGATTAAACAAATGTGCAGGTTTATTGCACCTATCAGTATGCAACACTCTCGCAATTTCATTTATTATAAAAGATTATGCAAAATGTTGTTAGCTGAAATTGAGTATATTTATTTGTAGACTGAAACAGTCAACTACTGTTATGAAATTCACATGTAGGAAGAATATTTTCTCCTTTCCATTATTTGATGATTATTTTTAGGCACACATGACTATGCTAATAATCTCTACCCTACATTTTCAAAAAGCAGAATATATACATAAGAAGTATTTCCTATAAAACATAACCAGTCTGCCCACATATTTTTATTATTTTCAACAATAATTCCAAGATGAATTTTACTCCACTTTTCTCAGTATATTTGCTGCTAAGCATTTACTTGTTAGAGATCACTGGAATCTAATAGTAAGAGAGAAACGTTCAATCAAACCTAAAGAAATATACAGATCATGGTTTAGCTGGTCTTGGACAGCAAATGTACCATCACATTCAGTATTATCAAATCATAGTTAATTATTTATGTACTTACTTATTAAGAACAAGAATGTTTTTTATTGCGATAAAACACACTTAACACATTTTACTATGATAAAAATGTCACCCTTTTTCAGAACGAGCTCAAACCCATTCAGAACTTTCTTATTTAAGTTACAACATATATTTCCAGAAAAGAGGATCTTAAAGATTTGACATCATACACACACACTAAATAGTCTGAGAATTAACTCTGTACAACTAGGAAAGGTAGATAACCTATCAATACCAAAAGTAAAAAAAAAAAAAAAGTATAACAAAAATGTTGCTTAGAATCAAAAATGCTGGTTAAAGTATAGAGACTATGAAATTGAAGTCACCAAATGTGTGCTTTTCTGTGGTAAAAATGCATGCTTTAGAAAAGACTTTCAATATTAAAAATCTGCTGTAAAAGGGAACAAAAGAAAAGTTCTAAATATTATAACCTCTACAGTGGCTAAAAGTAACTAGACTGGTAACAAGGAATTCACCTCCAGGACAGGTCTCATTTGTATCAAACTTTTCTTAAAGTCCATTTTAGTAATCATCATGCATTTAAAGTATTTGATGTAAGTTTGAATAATGTCTTTAGATGCACTAGCTTTACACAGGACGTTCTAGACAGCAGTATACTTTCTAGAAGTATCAGACTAGGGTGGAATAAGAACATCCATGAAAGTTCAATAGAAAAATAAATTGTTCCTTTGCTGATAAAACAGCAAAAACTCTGGCATTTAAAACAAACTTTTTATTTTTAAGGTCAAAAATTAACATCCTACACACTGAGAACTTTACCAGTTCTCTTTCACAGAGACAAATAGCCAAGAAAATTCATAACGACATTGTGTATTACACTAAGGATTTTGGTAGTCAAAGGAAACTAGTTATAAATCAATTTGTCAAAAGAATTCCTAAATTCTTAACATATTCTCTATAGTAATCTGTCTTTGCACTGTTCTGTATAAGGTAACTTGAGAGATAAGGAAAGAAAGTATCTTTGATAGGCTTAGTTATTAAAATCAATGGCTATGTTTGTAGTCAAGGACAGCACAGTCAATGTTCACCAATACTTGCCTAAAGTAGTTCAGATTAGCATAGCTTCTACATTCCTTGGTAATGGTATTAGCACAAGTTACAGAAAATTATTAAGTATGCACTATGTAAACATAAAATTTCAGATCTGAGCAGTTTCATCCTTGAGAATTAAATGAGAAGTTAAAAAAAAGATTCTTGCTCACCACAGAAGAACTTTTTAATAAGTTTAATTAGCACCAACCCTTTAGAACAGGACTTTTTTTTCAGTATTAAAAAACTAACAGAATAAGATAGCATCTAATATAGTTTATTCATCTCTTGCCAAATGTTCCCAGTACAGAAGCTGAAAAATATAATGATTTTAATTAATCTAATGATTGAATGTGATGAGCATTTATTCTTCTCATTGAAGCTAATAGGAGTTACTAAGGCTGGGCAGCTTTGAATAGAAGGGCAGTTTCTATACTTACTGATTTTGGTAAGTAACTCTAAGCTATCTACATTTGAAAACATTAGTCTCTGGAAATCTACATCTCTCTAGTGACAGCACACCTTCAATTCCAAAACTTAAATCCTTATAAACTGATATATCCGTGATGAATAGACTTATTTGTCTTTATGTAGTGCTGGGGAAGCACATGGTGCTAAGCAATAAAAAAAAAATGAAAGTGCTAAACCCCTACTACAATTTCCACCCCAAAGAGTTGAAAGGGTACAAGCTGTAAAGCACAGGAAATGCAAAACACAACACAACACAGACAGAATGACAAGTGGTTGGTATTACTGAAATGCGTTACAAAATAAGTGGATTTTCAGGAGTTTTTTGAAGGAGGATAGTGAAGGATCTTTACGTACGTTAATTGGGAGGCTGTTCCATGTGTAGGAGGCAGCGTGGAAAAAGACACAAAGTTGGGAGTGAGCAAAACAGACAAAAGGGGAATTAAGAGCGATGCTTGGGAAGTGCTGACGGTAAAGGAAATGAGAACCAAGGTTAAGCCAGAACCAAGAGTGCCTTGAACATGGCCAACTTTATGCAAGGGAGGAAAAGATTCCTGGCAAAGGCTTAAGAAGCGAGGAAACATGGGCAATTATACAGGAAAGGAGAAATGATTTGTGTAGCATGTCCCATAGGAAAAAAAAACATAGGAGAGAGTTAGGAAGAGGGAGACCAGTTCATATCAAGTACCTCATTGTAACAAACATTTCAGTCTTAAATAATAGAAAATAATTAACTTCACTGAGATTATATCCAATACCCAGCCGTATGGGAGGAGTGGAAAGAACATCAAACTGCAGTGATTCTCCTTCTAAAGCTGTTAAATCATGTGAAAAATCACTATGTAGTGTAAAAACCACATGCCCAAGGCAAAATCAAATGGAAACGGTTAGGAAAAAAGGTGTTTAAAACACATGGCAATAAATGTAGCAGTAAAATGTGTTTGTTGTGACTGTTCCATAAAATGAATAAACTCATTTAATACACCAATAAATTCTGTCATACAAAGCTGATGCATTTCTCTTCATCCTCACTGCCACCAGTTATGTGAAATACACAAACTCTCAGTGTCCACTGAACTTTGATGAAGAAAACTTTCAAAATACAAACCTGCTAGCCTTTAAGAGAAATAAAATTAAATATCTTTCAAGCTTTTGAAGGGGAACAAATTTCCATGATTTTACTTGTTCTGAGCCAGAAGTGTCTTTTTGAATGGTCTAAGTTTACTTTCCGTCCAATTAAAATTTTGTGTCATTTACAAGCTCAAGAGCCAAGTATGAAGAAATTGAGCAATTTGTCAGTAACATTTGTAATAGCGACATCTATATTACTAAGGCCTTCAAAAGTAATACTGGAATTTATATTACCACTTCCTCTCCTTGCCAGTATTATCAAAGGAATCATAAACATGTTGATTACACTTCATATTTGGTATCTTTCAAATTGAAACACAAATCCAGGTCCAAGCAACTCACATCTTATCAACAGGTGTGGAGCTTGAATATTTGCATCTGAATTCAAGTCACAGTGTCACTGATGTCCACCTCTACAATAGATGAGACCAAATCACATCATATTTTGCTGGAAACTTAAAAACAGACATTTAAGTCTCTACTCCTCTTCCATGTAGTGATAGTCCATCAGTAGGCCCAATTACTTTACTTATTTTATTTTATTTTCACTCCTACAGTCACAAATTCTCTGTTCAGGATATAGATGATTGAATGTTAGTCACTTGCAGTGCTTCTCAGTGAGAGGACGCATCAAAGCAGTCCCTCTCCTTTTTCTCTTTTGTGTACCTGTGCAAAATGTCAGGAAAAAAGTATTAAATACTTTTCCAAACACAGTTTTAGATTATCTCAAATTAGGAATGCTTTCTTTAACTCCAATTAAAGCTTGCAGGAAAACCCTTTTCACTTCAAAACCCTATCTGACTTAGAAAAAAATTCTACATAGTCTTTTGCAGGCTTTAAAGTGTCCAAGTAACAGGATGTCAGTTAGACCCTTAATTAAAGAGCAACAAATTACTGTATCTCTGCCTGTATATGAAGGTACAGCACATGCATCAGTTTGAACAAGCTCTTACTGCAGCACCTCAAACACTCAGGGAAATCTGTACTTACCCACAAATCATGCTCAGCATAATCAAACAGCAGCCAAACCTTTCTGTCACTGTGAGAAAGGAAAACCTTCTGCAATGCAATCACATTTGGGTGCTTCAACTCTCGTAAAAGCTGCAGAGAAAGAGAGAAGCTCTTGTTACTTCTGTGCTTGTTAAGAAAAGCAAACACAGCGACAAAACCACCAAACAGGTCAAATAGCAAACAAGTAATCCTACAACGGGCCCTAGAAGGAAAGATGCCACTGATTCAGCACATTATCTTCCAAACATCAAAATCAGGATATGCACAGCCTCTGTGGCATGGGTTGCTGTTCTGAAAGGTACTACCTACCTTTCTCTGTCCCACGCTCAGCACAGAGCTGCCCATCCCACCTATTCATCCCGCTTGCCATCAGTATCTTTCTCAAAAGATGTTATTACACACTAATATAACTGTTTTCTTATCAAAGGTGAACATCAGGATTTGAGGACACCAGAATGAAGCTTGTGCAGCTGGTCCAGTTCTTTGTCTGGACAACATAGTTCTAGATCACCACAATTATTTTATTACCAATAATTTTCTTTTGCTTTATATTCCTACCTCACTTGCCTCAAAGTTCATAGGCTGTTGTTCTCAGAACATCAGGGTATTTTCAAAGAAAAGTTTACCAAAATGGGTTTCCTACTGGTTGTTTCAACTACTATTCTGTAATCCAGAAATAATCCCAAATTTATTTATTGCTTGCCAGAAAAAAACTAGGTCTCATCGCTAATTAGACAGCATATTAAAGTAGGCTGCTGAAGTCATCCTTCTGCCAGATTAGATCAGTCTCAGGAGGAGCTGGGAAGTGGTACTCCCAAAAACGTAATTTCCATGGAATCACTTTTTTTCCCCCCTCTCCGCACTGTAGTCGGAAGAATGATTGATCATTTCTGTCTTATCTGAAAATTGCTTGCATCTGCAGCACTAGTATATCCATTGCCAAGAATCAATTTAAAATGGCAAAATTGTAAATGGAGTAGGTTCCAAAGCACATTTGGGAGAAATGAATCTTCCCTTTTTTCACCCTACAGAAAAAGACTCAAGGTGTTTATTTTAGGGGAAATAAAAAAAAAAAATACTAATTTTAACTTACATTACCTTCTGACTATACAGATATCTGTCAAGACAAGAAATCTAAAGAATATCATAGCTGCTTAAATGCATTCCAGCTTTCCAGAAAATGAAATTATTCAAATGCTTCTTTTACCATGCAGGAGGTGTTTTCTTGTTTTTCTTTTTTTTTCCTAACCCTGAGCCTCCTTTTCTCCACGCCAGACAACCCCAGTTCCCTCAGCAGCTCCTTGTGAGACTCGTTCTTTGTTCCATTCTGGTTGTCAAGGCTGGGTGCCACAGCATCCAGCGCTTCAGCAATGCGAGACAGACAAAGGAACTGTTTGCTCTCAGAGTCCAACACACCACATCAAGAATGCGAGCTCTGTTCTAGCTACGCTGGACTTGCAGTGGTGCTCCACACCAACTAGAGGAGGTCAAACAGGATAACGTAAGGTACAAGGGATAAGCGTGAGCCACAAACACAAACTGTTGGTCAGATTTATGTTTAAAAGTCATCTCATCTAGAAACAGACTACAGCAGAAGAGAGGGTGACCACAAGGACCGAAGAGATGTAACTCATAGATACATAAAGACTGGAGATAAGGGAAGTCATTCTAAAAGCACTGGAAAGATGTGATCAGAAAGGAATATAGGGCAGAACCAAATACACTGCTGTGGAAATCAAAAGACAGCAAATTTGAGACAAGTGCTTCAAAGAAAAGTATCGATCTAAGGCTGAGCTAAAAAGAAATGAGGGACTTCAGAAACTGTATTTTCATTAAAGCAGACAGGTGGAAGCCAACAGTCTGAAAATTATGGGGACATAGTGAAGCTCCTTGCATCACGATTGTATCTACCACCTACCCTAACAACTTTTATGTTTGACTAGAATTTTGTCAATGTTTACCTCCTATACATGCCACATATATTTAACAGATACATGATGCGCCTTCTTGTGATATGGTTGTTATGTCCATGCATCACCATAAACACCTTTCACTAATGTGCATTTTAACCCTACCTAGAACCACATGGACAACTTCAGGGATGTGGTAAATCATCGTCTACAGTATTCCTGCAGCAGATTGCTGTATAAACTCTAAACAAACAGAACAGATAAATGAAACATAATACCAATATTGTTTTCTTAGGTCTTCTGCAGAAATAAATCAGTTTGAAGACTTGGTTGATTTAAGCCTGAATTTAGAAGGAAGAAATCAATATACTGTCCCAGGAATTGAAAGATTCCAGTGTACTTGACAACATCTTGTATTACAACCTAACAACCTGAACCTAGAAAGGATCTGCAACTACTAGAATTTATTACTAAATTAACATAGCATCATATTTTAATAGTACTTTAGCCTAATGTTCCCCTAAAATTTAAGTTCCATCATACATAACTTGAGGTATGCTAACAAAAATGCTAATAAAAACCTGTGTCTCAGTTACAGTTCTTTCTTGCAGCAGCACACAAAGCAGTTTAGATAGAAAGATGTTGAGAAGGACTTCATGGTGAATTGTCAACATCTGTGCAACTTTGACTGCCCTGTACAATGGCTTTCATTTAAACAGATTATGATGATTATTATTAAAATTATTATCAAGAGTATTGTACCAGCATCTTTGCTTATCACCATTCTTAGTTGATGCCACAGCCTAAAGTTTAAAATTGTGCTTTTGGATAGCCCAAATAGCATGGAACAGCTTCTAGGATTCCCAGATGGCTATCTGCTATATGCAGAATTGCAAGTAATTTCTTCAATTGTCTGATGAATAGTAAGTTCTCTATGATGGACGCTATGAGAATTTCCCTCACAAGTGAATGTCTCTTATAGCAGGAGAAGGGGAGTCTCCAATGCCCAAGAAAAAATTAAGTTGGCAATAGCATTGGTATAGAAGCTTGAAGCACTGGAAATGTAAAGTGTCAGCAGTCATGCTGAGGTAGACTTTGCATGGGAAATCCAAGTAAAGAGTAAATGTTATCTAGCCAGAGAAGGAGCACAAGAGAATGTACAAGATTAAGCAAGTAAAAGTGGAAGATCATTTTTAAAAAAGACCCAAAAAAATCTGAAATATTTTATCTCAGGTCTTAATAATAGTTATGATACTGATCATGGAATGAATGAACACACAGATAATAGAAAGGCTTCATGCTGAAGAAAGCAAATTAGCAAAAGTGATATACAAGCAAAACTCAGAGGTGGTATCAGATGATTAGCAAATACATCACATACATTCAAAAAAGGGACACAAAGAAGACAAGGCATTTGGAGATCTGTGAATCCAAAGTACATAAAACCCCAATTTTGAAACAATGAGCACGAAGAAAAATGTGTGAAAAACAAACTATCCTGGCTTTTTTCTCTGATAATTGATTTTCTACACAAGCAGAAGATCTGTGTTCAAATTTCAACCTTACAATAGTTTTAAGTACTTCATCAGATGGGAAAGATGACAACTGGAATATGTTCAAGGTGAGCAAGAAACTACCTAAAACGGCAGCTGACAATGGGACACATTTCAAGGTAAAGTGCTCAAGGTAAAGCTCTATATATTAACTATTTGGGGAGTTACCACAGAACAAGTATTGTGTTTATTAATAAAACCCATCTTAGTATCAACATCATGAGTGTGAATGAAATTCTCTGATTAAATAAAGGCAGCATTCCCAAGGAAGTAAAGAAATGTGATAATGCATTATCTTTTATGCTACTTTATTCTGTGACTGAGTAAACAAAGAGTAACAGAAATGCAATTAAATGAACAGCACAAAATCTGAATTCATGCACTTAAAAACTAACCAAGAACTTCTACTACAGACCAAAAACTCATCAGGTGCAAGTGACAAATGGTAGAACTGGACTGACATAAAACAGTGAAGAAAATTAAGAGGGTAAATCTGATATTAGATATCCTAGTTGGGGTCTTTACAGGAGAGAAAGGGATGTATTGATATGAATACATAAAAGGCTTCTGTGATATAATTTTTTTTAATACCATATGCAGTTTTCTTAGCTCAAACACCTCCCCCTCCACATCCACACAAAAGATGAACTTGCCCTGAAACGGGCAAAGGGTGACCAAAGGAGCAAAACAACCTATCTCTCAACAGGGAATTCTCAATTACTGTAACTTTCTCAATTACTGTAACTAATCAAATACTGAAAGGAAATAAGATGTATACCCACTAAAATACAAAGACGTGAGCATCAATGATGGAAGAAATCATTACACTAGATGATAATCATGGCTGAAGAACAGAAAGACAGCTAATTAAAGATAAAATTACCCTGCAAGATAGTATGTCACCAACAGGAAGGTTCAGGAATAGCTTTTCAATAGCAGGGAAAATATTATCTCTCATGTGCTTCTTGATCAACAATGGGAAACAAATTTACTTGATGAATTTGATGTAAGTCAGCCACTAGATTCACTAGTTAGATGCCTATGCAGTACGTGCTCTTGTAGAAGCCGTCATGTAAAATGGGTTTAGTGAGGTTTTACTGATCATCTCCAGCAGATGGAAAAGATGATTGACAGCAAGCTCCTACAGCAATTTGGTTTAAACGCTTTGAACTGAGCCTGCAAATCATCTACCACCATATAAGTTCCTTTTACAAGAAGTAGACTAGCAACTAGGAAGTCTCTTGCTCTTTTGAGGTACATAAAGTTCTCCCTTTTTCCTCCCAAAGAGAAACACAACCTCTGTGAATGGGAGAAGAGTTGCAGTGTTACCAATATAAACAATGTAATCAATTATGAAGGCATTTAGCACATTTAAAGACAAGTCAAACGGTACATTCCTCAAGGAAATAAATCTTGCACAGAAATACTTTTATGCCACAGAATGAATAATGCTTTCTAGCTACCACTTACAAAAGTAGGGTGAGGACAGACACTTTCATCTCACTGTGAAGGAAACCTAAGAAAAATTAGAGAAAACAGAAAGACAAACAGTGCTCTCACTACTGACACTAGTAAATTTTGCAGCAAACATGTATTTCTGTGTCAGTGATGACAAAACCCATAACCACCTTCAGAAATTTATTCAGAGGACAATCTCATCTAAGAGGTGTACCTACCTTTCACATAGTTTACTTCAGTCTTTTGATCTACGTACTTCAACTGATCTGGAACAGCACTGGTAGTTTCTTTGATGGAAATGCACACTGTACTGCATTTAACCATTTTCAAGATTAGAACAAAAACCTTTAATAGGCAGAAATATGGATCACAAGAAATCCCAGGAAAGACCAAAGCGTGAAGCTGATTGCTCAGAAAAGCAATTGCACATTATAGAATTTTAAAGCTGCCTCTTGTGTGATGAATCTATTCAAAGCCTCTAGGGTCACTAAAGTTGTTTTTTAATTGAAGCTGGGCTTTTCAAAGGAACATAAAGATCATAATTTTACTTCTTCAGAAGGCCTTTTAAAATTCCAGCTGGTTTAGATATTATTAATCAATACTAGATACTCTCCTCTGAGTTATTAATATTATCCTTTCCACATAGACACTCTACTGCCTATTATCATACCGAGCTCATGCTGCAGCTTTTCCCTCAGGTAGGTATATATCGGCCTTTCAAAAAAACCAAAAAGACCCAAAAAAAAACCCCCAAAAGAAAAGCAAAAAAAAAAAGCCCCATACAAACACAAACCCCCCCTCAACAACTGGGCAGCTATTCCTTTTATTAAACATGTAAGAACAATCCTTTGCTAACTGTGCTACAGATCGAAGTTATCAAGATAAGAGGAGAAGTTACAAAGAAAAGAGAAGGGAATTCAAATTCATACAGGGTATCACATTAGAAAACTACTCAAAATTCAGCTTTGTTTAGTGACCAAGTTGATTCTGAAGTTTTGGATTTTCCAGCTTGGATTCCCTTTTATACTTGGAGAAATTACAATTACAGAGTTACTGCATAACCGAAGTACCAAAAGTCTTTATAGTAATACCTTCAAACTGAGCTGGTATGAAGTGTTTGTTTCCAGCTTTAAGTTGTCCATGGCTCACACTTGTGTAAGAGGTCTCAAAAAGATGCAGCCAATATAAAAATGGACATGGAGATACACAGATATATATACACACACAACAAAAGAAACCATCCAAAGAACCTAAAAAGAAAGGTAAAAGTTTAAGCATTAGCTTAAGCTCTGCTTCAAAAAGGATATATTCTTTGTACACTGGTCTGGCAAGGCCTGTCCTTGGACAGCCTTTGGCATGCAAAACCAAGTAGGGGAGGCAGAGTAAAATGCCCAAAACTAAAAATTGCCATTCTTACACAAACTGTTAGAGGAGTGCTGCCTGAATTTACAAGGCACACTCCAAATTAAAATTAACAAGCTGAAATATTTCAAAACAGACTCCAAGCAGAGTCCATGCAGACTCTCTTCTTCCCTCTAATTCTCCTATACATGCATCCTATCTTCACCAGTCTGATCCCAAGCAGTCCTTCCTATTGAAAGATCCCTCTAAGTATGCTCTACACATTCTTCAACCTTCTTTCTTCACACTTGCATCTCTTTAAAGCACACAGTCCCCAAACTGTAAGGGCTCTAAACTACCACAGGAGAAAGATCAAGTATTTTTTTAAAAAAACCAGGAAGACAACGAACAGAATCTAGCCAGTAAATTGCCAAATGTCAGGACAGCAAGAAGACAAAAATGTGCCCCACCCTCCTCCTATGAGAAGGATTAAGAAAGTATTTATTTTATAAATATTTTCATTTCGGGAGCGGAAAATGGTCTGGCATTGCTAAATAACATTATTATTCTGAAACAAAAGCTTGGCAAAAGACTTCTTGAAAGTACTACATTTTAACTAAACTAAAGAAATAGAAACTCGGATAACTGCATTTTTAATTCTTGAGATTCTTAGTAAAAAAAAAATTATCTTTGGCATTTGTCTTGCAGCCCATGGGCAGAAATACAAGTATAAGAATTCTTTCCATTTCTTACTTATCAGTATCATATACCATAGCACAGACTTCATAATAATAGAGAGAAAGAACTACAGTAAAATTACTTCCAAAGCAAGAAATTTCTTCATTTTTAATACAACAATATAAAGAAATGCTGACATTAAGATCACAATATCAGCTTCACTCCAGTGCACATATTAAATATATAATTAATTTTCATGTATTTTCTACAAAATAAATCTGAATCATTATTGAATTTGGGCATCTTCCTAAAGGAAACCTCATTTCCTTTAGGACAATTGAATTCTACACCCTCTCTTCTGTTAAAGGCAGCTGTGTATTTAATTTTGGTCAGTCTGGCAGAGATTTAGCAAAAACCATTTTCCTCCCAGCTGAGAGGTATAGATAAGTTAAAGCTCTGTCTCTCTCTACAGAGATTTTTCTCCTTATTTGACCTACAATAAAAGAACATACAACCACTCAGATAACACCAACAGCTAAATTGAAAACATCTATAGAAAGTAAGTTGCTGAAAAGTAATAGTGAATGTTTGTTCTTTCTGAAGATTTTAAGATACCCTGAATTTGCTTCTAGGTTGACTAGAAATTTCTTCTGTTACTGAGAGTATAAAGAAATTTCCCATCAAACTAACAAATACTCTTAAACCTAAAGCTATATTAAAATGCTAAAATGGGGCAGAGGGAATACAACACATCACTTTGCTAATATGTTTTCCAAATTCACAAGTAGCATCACACCAATCCCTGAACCTACACATTCAGTCTAAACAGCAACTAGTTTTCTCTTGCAGGTCTTATTCTAACATTTCCACACTTTTTTGAATTCCTAACAACCAGTTATCACCTTGCTCTTGCACTGTACCTCGCAGTGAATAAACAGTGATGGCAACTGGGGTGTTCTAAAACTCGTGCAGAAGTGCAAGTAATATGAGTAGACATTGATTCTGATCGTCCATTTTTCAAAGTAGATTTTCCTCTCAAGAAGACTTCAGAAAGATAAATGTCATATGAACCAGAGTAAGAGAAACAATGTTTTAGCAAAGAAGAGCAAAAAAAGCATGTTTTTCTAACCTCAATTAATTATGGCACCAAAGTGACACATCTCTCAAAAGGTAATAAATTTCTAACCTATGCAAAATATTGGGCAGGGATTGCAACACTATCCTGCAAAGATGGTATTTTTACAGTCTATTTTTCCCCTTTAGTCCTAAAGTCTAGTTATCTCCTCTACCTAACTGACTTTTTGATTAATGTTTTTACTATTAAAGCAATTTTTCATTTTTGTGATTATTTGACATTTTCCACATTTTATACAGTACAAACTGTATAAACACAAATTGTGAAACAAAGTTATTTGAAGTTACCATTAAAAAAAAATCTAGATCTTGAAAAAACTTCCACCCAACAACTTCTTGTATCTGAACAGTGACAATAACCAGCCTTCCAACGTGGTAAATATGTTTGTTGGGCTTAGAGAAAACTGCAGTTCTCTACTTCTGATCCTGAAGTTCCCACGGTATGAAAATTTCCTACATTTGCTAGAACCAGAGTCCGTCAAGTGTGACAAAGCTGAGCTGACCCAATACCTATACCCAAGATCCAAAGTCTCTGCCAAAACCACTTGCAAAATTCGATGTGTGAGGGGTTCTCTTCGATGATGCATAACAGAATTGGCTCCATAATAAAGTGGTTGTGAGACTGCCAGCATCTCCTCTCAATCTGACAACAACCAAAGCACTCCCACCAAGTGGCAAAGCTGCTTCAGTCCTCTCCACTGCTCTGACCTGCTGAACACAAGGGGCAAAGTGCCTGGGAAGACACAGCTCAAGCCCTCCAGGACAATATTCCAGGTAAAAAGAGGTGACTCCCTACAGCCTGAAGGAAGGTATCCCAGTCCTTTCCCAAGAAAGACCCAAAAAAAAGCAGCTTCTCAAGTGTGCATGCTGCAAGTAACAAATCCAACTTCAGAATTTAAATCTACCCCTGCTTTGTAAAAGGACTTGGTGTGTTATTCAAGGTCAGCGGTGCTGCTACTGAGTACTGTACCATCCAAATTCTCAACTTGCAGGGAATTATTTCCCCAATACAGAAATATACAGAATATAAATCAAGTGTTATGATGAGACAACAGTCTAACAATAATTTATCATTTCCAATAGCATATTAAGAAGGCACTCTTCTGATAATACAAAGCACTCTTTTGTGATTCAAAAACTGTTTGGAAAAAAACAACTAACTTAGCTTAACTTTGTATCCAGGGGCTGTATGCTAGATCAGGTATCAGCTATCCTGTGTCATGGTTAAGGAATGTGGTACTCTCCAATTCAGTGTTCCCACCAAAACCACCTCAAGCCTTGTGTCACTCACTCATTCCTCCCTCTTCCCCATTCCCTCTGGAGGCCTGGAGAGAATTGAAGGCAAAAAAGGCAAAGATCACCGCTTGAGACAAGAACAATTTACTGGAAACAGCAATGAGATAAGAAGAACAGTATCTGGCAACAATACTAATAGCAAAAATGTGTGCAAGAAAGGTGAATGACTCATATGCAAATGATCTGACAACACATGACCTCCTTACCCAGAGCCAAAAGGGACCCCTTCCTCCTTTCCTGGAAAATGGCATGAGGTAGTCCTTCTGCAAAAATTAACCCTGTCATGGCCAGGAACAGGACACCTGTCTGCCTAAAGCCAGCATAAAGTCCATGCTCTGAGAAACTCAAAAGAAATTACATCAGGTGTCTATGCCCCAATCTGGACCAAACAAGAAGGTTGATCCAGCAACAAAACAGCAGCCTTCAGCCAGGATACAATTCTGTTACACTCCGTTTACAAGATGCTGAATCACAGAAACAGCAGAGTTTTCATGGAAGAGTAACACAGTCTTGCAGATCACATTAAGGTTTCCATGACACTACTATGTGACGAACGGTACGTATTTCAGCATTTAAGGATTAAAAGAAATTACAAATTTCGTATAGTTAACACGGGAACAGAAAAAAGAATTAAAAAAAAAAACACCCCCCCCCACCATGGTTATGCTTCATATGTACTCATTCTATTTACACGAGACTGGGATGCAGACATTTAGATACATAATTTATAGTTGCAGTCTTCTTTAAATAGAAAATTAAATCAAATCAGAGGTACAAATTCAAAACATATTAAGCATATTAAACCTCTGTTCCTTATGGGAATCGAGTTAAAGCTGCTTTAGTTCTGAATGACAGCATCCATTAAACTTTGATGTACTTCAACTGATGTGCGTTAATGTCTTAGATATCTTACCTCTACTTTAAAAAGCTAATACACAAGCTAGTAGCTGCAAGTGTAAATTGAGTCTAATATGCTCCAAATGAGAAACGTACCTGCAGACAGGGGGAGATAATGTATTATTTTGGGGTTTTAACTTCCTTTTACTAACTTAGGTTTGTTTAAAATAGCAAAAGTCGTGCACACAGATCAGGTTTCTTATAAACTGTTTCCAGATAAGATTCATTTAGAAATATTACTCTTTCAGAGTTTTTACTCAATAATTATTTCAATAATTATTTCAATAATTATTTCAGTAATTATTTCAGTAATTAATCTGTTGACAGTTATTTACAAAATTCAGCATTTCACTCTGGGAGCACAACACTAGAATGCTCTTAGTGTTCATTAACACAATTACCCATTAAATTTGTTCTGCTTTTGCTCATAGGTTTCCACTTCTTACCCAAATTTTCTGCAATCTTTAGTCACATGTTAGGCAAATCTAATGTGTGAAGCAAGCTAAAACAAGATGTTCACTGGCAGTCTCCCAAGTAATTAAACGCCTACCACAAGATTCCTCTCATACTCTCAGGATCAGACTGCAACTGGATAAAAAAAAGTCAGTTTATAATCTAAAGCCTGCTATTTCCTCATGCTTCTATTACATATTAAAAATCCTTTAATGAGACAATGAATGGAGCAAAATCATATTTCCCTCAATAAGGACCAATACAGTTCAGGAAGGCTCAAAAGGTGGCTTAATGCAAGTTACAAAATTTGGTAAGCAAAGAGATAAAAATATAAACATGGTATGGTAAATATGGTCTTACAGCAATCCATAAAGACTCAGAACAACATCAGTTTTGTAAGAGAGCTTTGGAAACAACAGAAGGTTGTTATTAGACGAAGAAATTAGTAACTGGTTAATATTTACCAACATAGGAGGTTAAGCATGTGGCACTATGCATTTATCTTCCACTGAATATAATCCTTCTCTAATGTAACTTGGACTGCAAGCAAATGGGCAGTGAACTGACTTTTTGCCCAAGGTAGCAAAAGCCATGCAGCCCTGAAGACAGCATACCACAGTCACATTAGACTTTCTTCCTGAGAACTGACTGAAGACACTGCCTCAGATGTTATGCATAAAGGAGTAACTTGGAAGTCTCTCAAGACTCTCAAGACCTGCAACAGAACTCTTCCAGTATCTCATTAAGCACGCAATTAGCGGCAGCAAATAACATTTCTCTAATCCCAGCCAAAATGACAGCATTCATTTATGTGCATCTTCCTTCTCAAACAACAACTCTGGACTGCCTGAAGAAAAAGAAGTACATTTTTCAGAAGTTAGGTAAATTTCTCACACAATGATGCCATGACCCACTAAGAATACAGCAAGCCTCCTGCATGTTGACTGCTTCTAATTTTCTAGTCTGGGCACTAGTGAAGACCTGATTATTCACATAAACCATTTAGCCATTTATAAGAACACCACTGCAATAAAAACACAAAATACATGTGCATCCCTAGTTAAAGAAGCCAGAGCTGCTGTACTTGATTCAGACTCAAGACTCATTTCAAGTCTGCTTACTGTCCTACGACTGATGTAGCTGAGGCAAACACCAAGGAAAACAGGTTGAGCAGTGCACAGACAGTACAAGCCTTTTGTGATATGAGCAGTCAGCTTCCAGCAACTCACTGGATCAGGGATTTAAGAACCAGAGACTGATATGTTCCTTCAGTTGCCTTAGTTCTTCTGTTTTGGTAAACACTGAATAACAATTCCACAATTAACTTTCCCATCTAAGTCCGTCATTTTAGACCTCCCACATCTTCCTTCAGCTTCCCTCCCTTCCAAACCACAGATTCCCAGTCTATTTCGTCTCTGTTCATATAGAAGTAGTTTTGTATCACCAACTTTTTTGATTCCCCTTCTCTCTACCTTTAGTAGTGCTACTGTGTCCTTTCCGAAGTGGGAAGAGATCAGGATAGCACAAAGACACTCATCATCTGAACACACGAGGGATTTAAGTGGTTGACCAAGTCCGATTTGCTCTCAGGTCTTGACTTAAGAAACTCAGAAAAATCATTCTAGTGACTTTGAATTTGCTTTTTTGACTGATCCTAATCTTGGAGCTCTTTACAGAAGAAGAGTGACAAAGATTGTCCCCTGATCCTCAACTTGCACTGAACTTGCACTGATCATTCAAGAAGCCACTGCTGTCTGTAAATAGGTAGGATAGTTCTCTCCCATTTCCACTACATTAAAATTCAATGACAATAGACATAAACATAATTTTATTACACAAGCTACACAGTATTATGAGATCTTTTGCACTTCTACACAGGTTAGCAAAGAAACAAAATCAGGCTAAGCAATTTTTTATCATCAAACAACCACCTGGTGCTTCATTTTCCCTTGGGAAAAAAAGAACAAAATTATTTGAGCATACTCTGTAGAAAGACCTTTAGAGCTATTAAATGATGCAGGTCAGAGACAGCTCTGGCACTAAAACAAAGGAGAAAGTGTCCCTCATTCTCCCCTGCTTAATTCATTCCCGGAGGACAAGGCTGATTTCTTCTGGGGCAATGGGCATGAAATTCACTCCAGAGCAAGAAGCAGGAAGAAGGTGAAGGAAAAGCTGATCAGGAGAACCATCCCAGGGAGAAGGAAATCAGCATGGCAGCCATCAGGAGGAGAGGGACACAGGTGCATCTTACCAGCTGCTCTGCTCAGCAACACTGAGCAAGAGAAATGGCAGAGCTGGAATCAGAAGTGAGGATAACTGCAAGACCTTGGAGAAAGATGCTAGACCATGGTAAAAGGATACATGGACTACAATGGTATATCAGTGATGAGGAATGTAACTGGCTGTGGAAACAGTAGGGAAGAGGGGAAGGGGAAAAAAAAAGCAGGGGACACTAGCAAAGCTGAAGACAGAAAAAAAGGTGTTGGTGAGGTGAGGAGTGGGATATGGAAGAAAGAGTGTAAAAAGAAATGAACCATGTAGGAAGAACAGACGGAAACAGTAGTGGAGGGGAAAGCAAAGGGCAAATACAGAAAATGTCAAGGGAGGAGAGACACACAGAAATGTGTCTAACACAGCAAATGCTCCTCCTAACCTTGGCACAAAGTCCACAGGCCCACCAGCCCTCTGGCAAAAGTGCCCTCTTGTTCTCCTCTTTGAAGTATTAGTTCCCATGACAGTAAGGTTACTTAAGATGGCAGGCTCCGTTGTGAGCAGGAAGTCAGAACAAAGTAGAACTGAAGCATAAGGAAAAGAACCAGTGAAGGAAAAAGAAGGGGCAGAAGGAAGAAGTTTCTATTTCCAAGGATAGAAAATTGAAAAAACTCTCATGAAAGCAGGTGAAAAATCTGTAGAAGGTTACTAAGATTTTATTATAAGCAGTCTAGAATACAAAAGAAGCAGCAAAAGTGGTAAATATTGCTGCTGACAGACCCTGTGATAAAACAAGAAAATGCAGGAGAATAAAAACTCTATCAACAGAAGAAAAGCAACCAGGAATGAAGTCACAAATGATAAGTTGTGAATACTTACACACCAGATATCATAAGGTCGTCTAAGCAACAGAATATGAAAGATACTACAGAAAGAAGAAACTGTACAATAAAGAAAGCTTTGGAATAGAAATTAGAGACAACGTCTGAAAAACTAGGAGCCAGAGTCAGAGGAAGGATGACAAGGAAAAGATTACAAGTTACATGCAAGGGGTCTGGTAAAAACGATTAAAAAACCCAAGAATTAATACTTTTTTTCCAACTCAGACAGCATGTATTTTTAAATGGTTATTGAAATAACTGAATGTAGTAAGACATTTTGTCCCAATCAACATGTCACTACTATACAATAGGACAATTCAGCCAAATAATCTAAGAAGAGCAACATGCACTTTGTTTCCACTCATTATGACATTTTCCACAGTTAGATAAAAATCAAAACAGCATGTCCTTTATCAGAGGAAAAAAAGAAAAAAAGAGAGCAGGTCAAGGATTCTTCCTTTATCCTATTATTGCCAAGACAAAAAACCATGTTTTTGCAATGCCCTACCTAAAAACAGAATATTTGCCTTTTATTTTGGCAAGAACCATGGAAAAGTTCAGGCAATGGGCCAGGTCTTTTGTCTAAAATGCATAACGTTATGGCTTAGTTTTGCTAAGGACTAACAAACAGTGCCCTGAGACTCTGGTCCCAGTGCCCTCTTATTAAAATACCCAACATCAGATTTTTATCCCAAAGGTATAAAGGTAGATTTACACACACACCTCCCCCAAAATCTCTTATAAAAGACAGGAGCATATCTTATGCTGTAAGGACTACAATATTCTCCCAGACTGACAAAGCCATATCCATAAAGAAAACAAACACTTGAATCCATACGTGAAGTTGCTTTAGCACAACTTCTCATAAAAACACGGCACGCTGCTGATGAGCGTTGCAGTGAGAGAGCTCAGGCACTCCTTGTTCCACACTGTGCCCTTCAGCTCTTCTCTCTTTCTTGCCACTGTCACCACCTGCTTATCTCAGCACACACAAGTTATGTTCTTATTTAAGCAGCACACGGTGGGGTTTCATGTATACACCTGTCTAAATGGCTTCCTTTTGCCCCAGCTTTTAATAGCACAATCCCTACCTGAGTTACTGTGCTTGGATTTTGCCACAAAAAAAAAAAAAAAATCCAATCTAAGAAAATATTTACATCACTTAGAAAAGCTCCTCCATCTCTTACTCCACTGCAAGCACCCTTTTACCCCACTGCCTTCAAATGTTTAGGTATTTTAAATGAACAAAATAAATCAACGCGATCTGACACGGATGTGATGGAGCAATGGGACTCAGTGGATAATGAAATATACTACAAATATCAAATAAAAAAGACTGAATGATATAGAGGAAAAAGGAATGATAAATGGAAGTCTGAAAAGGCACATGGATGAGTGCTATTTTATAAACTGCAAATATTTTTTTGAGCCTCATTCAGGAAAATCCATGCAAGGAAGTTTCCTTCCTTTACATTTTCTTTACTATTCATAGCACATGAATCGGACTGTATGCAACAACAAAGCAATTAGTTTAAATACTGCCAATACTCTCACTGGTGATAATTGGTTGCTTCTTGCAGGAACATCTGTTCCATCTTTCCTAAGAAATGAAGTACAGACCCTGTTACCTAGACAACAGAATCCTTCTGAGCATCATGCACTATAAAAGGGCAGTATCAGCCTAAATCACACTGCACAGTCGCTCTCCCAACCACTCCCTTATCGCTGCTAATGCCGCCAAATGCTGTGACTTTTCAACATTAAGCCCATATTTATTAGATCGCATACACTCGAGCCCACTTTCGCATCCACTAAAAGCAACAGCTGTGTCACTGTCCTTTGGCCAAGCAACAGGCACTTTGAGGCTCTGTATTCGGCCAGTTTCCACCACTGTGACTGGCAAGTTGTCAAGCTGAAAATGCTGCAGCTTACGAGTACTCTGAGAGCAAGTCTTATCAAATCTAGAACTGTCAGCTCAGTCCCCTTGAATGTGGTGCAGAAACAGCCACTTTCACTGCCATCCCTCTTGATTACTGGAGCTATTCTAGCACGAAAGGGACTCATCCCTTACTGGCACTCACTAATGTCATCCAGCCAAATTCAGGAGAGAAGCAGCAGACTAAACTTTGAAGATGACTTTTGTTGCCTTAAACTCACCACAATTCTATAAATATTGATAAAATGTTAACAACAACAATGAAGTGCAGCAGATGACCAAATTCATTTGCATGCTTTAGCAAGATGGATGGATTTATTTTTTCCCGTGTGCATGTAATGGAAGACCAATAAACACAGAAACTGTAATTGTAGAATCATTAAGGTTGGAGAGGGGCTTTTCACAGAGCATGTCACAGGACAAGGGTGAATGGCTTTATACTGAAAAAGGGTGGGGTAAGATTAGATATTAGGAACATATTCTACATTGTGAGGAGGGTGAGACACTGGAACAAGCTGCCCAGAGAAGCTGTGGATGGCCCATCCCTGGCAGTGTTCAAGGCCAAGTGGGACGGGGCTTAAAGCAACCTGATCTAGTGGAAGGTGTCCCCACCCATGGCAGGGGGATTGGAACTAGATGATCTTTAAGGTTCCTCCCAACCCAAACCATTCTATAATTTTATGAAAATAACCCCCATGAGACAGGCCACAGATCTGTTTTCCAGGCTCATCTGTGTTGGAAAAAAAAAAAAAAAGGCATGAGTTCTAGAAGTACTGAAGATAAAAACAGAATAAAGGCTTGAAAATGGTCTGGATTTGAGATGTCCAGAAGAAGCAAACATTAAATCATCCATCTGGCCTTAGGCTGAAAATCTGATCAATGGCAATAGCTAAAAATGATTAAAACATAAAACCACTGTAGAATTCCTTATTTTGACTGCAGGACTTTGAGCAAAGTTCAGTGAATTTCAAATGTGAAACAGTAAAAAAGACAATTTAGCAAGAGTAAAGTATTTTTTAGGCCACAAGTATAATAAATATTTAGAGACAGAATGTAAAGCTGCAAGGATCACCCATCT
Source organism: Daphoenositta chrysoptera (assembly GCA_013397915.1). Lineage (NCBI taxonomy): Eukaryota > Metazoa > Chordata > Aves > Passeriformes > Daphoenositta > Daphoenositta chrysoptera. The sequence goes on along the minus strand of VZRO01007267.1, from coordinate 471,846 downwards.
TCAGAAAAATTACACAGACTAGGTAAAACCTAGGCAAGCAGAAAATCACTAAAACATAACAAATATAACATGTCAAGAAAGCAGAAACAATTATTAGTCTGAAGTGCAAAGATACTAAGGCAAACAAGGATACTGAACAAACCTTGGAGTTTGGTCAGAGAGAGATCATTAATCACAGTAATAAGAAGCTTTTTTAGGGTAGGAGCTTAAGAGAAATCAAATCAAAATGGATCCAAGATAGAACTAGCAGACACAGAACCACTATATTGCCTGTAAATATTAAAGACATCTGGAGATAAAGGAAAACAAGTGAAAAAGAACAAAAGGCAACTGAGGTAAAAAAGAAACTAAAGTAATCTAATAAGCAAGTGAAAATATGGAAAGACAATGACAGTTGAGAAATAAACTCTGCAGGGGCCATGGGATGGAGTAAGTTCATTAGCACAGAAAGAAAAGGCAGGGACTCTAATGTCTTCAGGAACTGGCAGTAGATCTCCCATTTCATAACTGTCTCCAATCAAAATCATTCTACTGATAGCTTTTTTCAATATTCCACATATTCAAAAACCTAGTAACTTCTTCCAGAAGTATAGCCTGTCTGGACTACATTAACTTCAGTATGCATATGCATATTCAGTAGTGGCATATCCAAAAGTTTAAACTCAAGTATATTGCGGCATATTCACATATCCACAATTTAGTACATGCACTTCATACAGGCAACAGGCAGGTTCCAGGAAGCATCCTGACACAGGAGTGACAGAGGAAGCACGAGCATGATGCTCTTTCTACAAGGGAGAAGCATTTTGCCAATTAGATAGCCAATAGAGCAGAGAACAAGACTACAATGCTCACACCTTTCTTATCAAAATGCAAACAAAGCATCCCACTGTGAGATGCATTAATTAGAATTAAATTTAATAGAATTAAATTTTTACATAAATTAGAATTAAACAGAATTAAAGACACCAGGCTACCCACTTTGTGATGTCGTGTTAACTACAGTTTGGAAACAGGAAAGCTTCCCTGTATCTTAAAAGCCCCACACATTATTGTCTCAAGTCATCACAAAGACAAGAAAAATCTCAGTAGGGTATAGCAGAAGACGTATTTAAATAGAGCTACTGTTCAGTTTGCCACAAAAATAGACACAGAGGTTCACAAGAAAACAAACACCATGCCGAAACGGTTAACATAATGAAATTCAATTAAGTGAATAAAGTTTTAGTAGAAGGTGATATTTTGCTTTAAATAACAAAGCTGACTACAATTTGCACACAAAAACTTGCAGAGTAAAATATGACTGCAGACTAAAAATACTATCCAGTTATCCATATACAGGGCTGAAAACAATTCCAGATAGTGTACTGAAAAAAAGCAACATTTGAACAAATTCCTACCATTTTTCTTCCAGTGATGATCTGTTGCAGTGCGTTATGGCCACTTCCACAGACAGCATACCCCCAGAATTGGCCACTGCCATCTCCCCATTTTTTCCCCGTGTTTGGTTTCTCCCTTAGGAGAGATCTCTCTCCTTCCACGCTATTCCTGATTGGTTTGTACCCCCGCCCGCCGAAATTCAAACCCCGGCATCCCTGCACCATTGGGTGTTTTGTATTCTCCCCTCCCACTCCGTAAGGGATAAAATACCTGGGTAATGGCCCTTCGCAGCTTCTCTGTGCGATCTTGGTGCCCCAATAAACCCTTTACCAGGAGAAGCCCCTCCACCTCCTTCCTGCCTTCCAGCGCGCCCGTACCTCCAGTGGGTCTGGTGAACCCGAACTGAAACTTCACGGACCCTCCCACGCCCGCCAGCAGCCTCCGCCATCCTCTCCCGTCCGGGCGGGTGCCGGCACTGGCGAATACACAGCTAGCTGGACAGCCTGTGTCACAGCAATGATCCATTTGCAATCCAGCCATCTCTGTTCTGTATTAAATTTATCCAGGTTAGGCACTACTAATAGTATTTCATTTCTGTCTCACAGACTCCATGGGAACCAAGAAGTCCCAGGCAGTTTATGGATCTGGGACACCAAAAGAGACCAGTAAGGATGACATTGTGTTGGGAGTACATTACAGAACCATTTGATAAGGATGGGGAATAGGGTGATGTCTTCTCTACAACTCAGAGAAGTCTCTGACCCACAAGCCATCATTCTTATGAGAAGACATTTACCTCCCTGACACCCACTGGAAGGGCAACAGTGGGACATGAAGAACTCACTTAATTTTGGGAGGCTATCAGGAACAACTTCTTGATACACATACTGGAAGGGCCAATAATGGTAGCACACAGTTGTTCTCAAACAATGAAGAACTGGTTGGAGATTTGACAAGGTAGCTTTGGTTGTGGCAACCAGCAACTAGTACACTTGAAGATATTCAGCATAGAGAAGAGAAGGCTCCAGGGAGATCTTCTGTGGCTTTCCAGTACTTTAAGGGGGCTTATAAAAAGGGGAGTGACTTTTTACATGGGCAGATAGTGATAGGACAAGGGAGAATAATTTTAAATTAAAAAAAGAGAGGAGAGATATTTTAGAAGTTAGGAAGAAGATCTTTACTCAGGGGGTGGTGAAGAACTAGAACAGCTTGCCCAGAGAAGCTGTTCAAGGCCAGGTTGGATGGGACTGTGAGCAACCTGATCTAGTGGTGGCATCCCTGGCCCATGGCAGGGAAGATGGAACTAGATGATCTTTAAGGTACCCTCCAACCCAAGCCATTCCATCATCCTATGATTCTAAGATCCTGAGTGAAGAAGGCATGTAGCAGAGCAAAGACCTAGAGCTTCAGGAGAGCATACTTCAGTTTTCTGAAGAAACAGGTAGGTAGCCAGAGGAAGCAGCATTGAAGAGCAAAGTTGCTCAGGAAAACTGGCACACCTATTAAGAAATGCAAGTAGGAGACCTGTTTGGCTAAGCAGATTGTCAGAGCTCAAATGCAAGTGTATAGAGAGGTGCAAACAGGGACAGGCTACATGGGAGGAGTTTACAGACATTGCCCAGGCATGTAGGGATGGTGTGAGGAGAGCTAAAGCTCACCTTGATTTGACACTTAAAAAGAATCCATCACCTGAAAACCCATGTCATCACCTCTCAGCCTGAGGCATAAAAATAGTCACATGCAATGTTAAATCAGAGGCATTCTAGTTATGCAAAGTCAATATATAATTCCAACAATTTTACAACTCCACACAGAATAAACTGAAAACATGTACAAATTGATTTTACTTGACTACAGGGAAAGCACAAATGGCGGAACATAAGGAAAATATGCAATGCAAAAAGAAGAATGAGAAACAGAAAACTAAAAGTTTATGACAAATTCAGAAAAGAACACAAAATTTACAAAACATTCCAGATGTAACTTTAAAACACGTAAGCATATATGTTCATTTGTGCACACAAACACACACACAATCTTTCAGGGAGTATTTAAGTTTGGCAAGTAGGTACTTAAAAACCTCTTCTTTGCATTATCTGCAACTCTGTTGTTCTTTATCTGAGTGAAAAGTAGCTATTTGCTTTCAGTGTATTGTTGCCTTAAGCTTAATCTGAAGCAGTTTAGCTTTGGTTTTTTGTTCATTTCTGCTGAAGGCACCATTAGGTGGTTTTGCATTTGTGTGTTCTGAGAATATTTAGGATCTGAAGAAAATGGCAAATTCAAACTGAAAATAACTGAGCCTAAATAGCACTGAACAGTCATTCTCCCTAGTCAGCTGCACTGGGAATTTGGATTATATCCTATCTGACGTCAAGTATCAAACTCACAAAGAACTTTCCTCAGCTCGTACCATGTTAGAATGGGGTAAAAGCTTTCTTTTTCTTCTTTTTAATGTAGTTGCCATATATTGATACTGCTCTCCTGCTTTGAGCAGAAACACAACTTTAAGAAAAGAAAAGTAACCTCTGCATGAAAAGAAGTTGCAAATTTTGCCTTTAGAAATCTTAAAGCAACATTTCCCCTTTCCTTTCTCCTCTGCATGCTCTTTTTTGTTGTTAAATTGCTGAAGGAGATAGCTGTAGTTAGAGAATGGAGTCGACTAGCTGCTTCAGATGATGCTCTACTTTTGTCCAATTACTTGATATAAAATTTTACTTCAAGCTGTGAAGCTTTATTTTCATAAACACTACAGTGTATTTATGGGCTGATAAAAATATTAACTTAATTGATTAAACAAAAACAGTTTTCTTCCACATATTTACTACTTGTATACTTTTCTATTTAATGAAGGTAACTGTTCTTTCAGATGCAATAAAATAAAGAAAACAAAAAACGTCCACAGAACCCTTTTGAAGAATAACCAATGCACGAGTTTAAGTACTCCCTTACACAAAAAGCATTTAAATTACACAGATTATACAAGATTAGACCATGTAATGTAGAGAGCTCTTATTCTTCCTATGGCATGCAAAACATGAGTTGTCATGTAGCTGATCCAAAAAACCTTTTTCCAGCTGATTCATACTCATAAAATCACAATGCATAGACACTTCTAGCCAACACAGGCCTTAGCTCTCTAATAAAAATCCCTTCAAAAAACATTTTTTTCACTTATTTCACTACCTCCAGCTATTGAAAGAGGGAGTGGAGTTTCAAAGTTTCCACAAACAATCTTTTCTAATTAGGTAGAAGAGAATTTATGGGGAGATTTTACATTGCCAAATATTCCACTCATTTATCCAGTCTTGGCATGGGAAAAGAAGTCCTGACATTCAAAAGGAATCTCCTACTGCAAATGTGCTCAGGTACACAGACTTTTTTTAAAGCCTTTTTTTACTTAACCTTGCCTCCAACAAAGGCAGGGAGCAAAGTATACACAAATCTACACAGCAGCAAGTACTGCAAGCCGCTGTGATAGTCACGAACAAAGAAAAGGTCGATATAGACGAAGCACAGAACTTGTACCTATTATGAAATTTTATTCAACTTCACTTAAAGAGAGCCTGTGGCATTACAAATCTTCTAAGTGTTTTCTAAATACTGAAAAGTTATCACTATTCCTGTACAGCTGACCATTTCCACATTCCTATGAGATGCAGAGACAAAGTCAAAGATGTTGTAAGGCCAGCCTGGTCCACAGTCTCAAATTAAGTAACTTCATGTTTAGCTCATTTGACTAAGCAGTTTCCAACCAGGGAGGTGAGAGCAGCTTGTAAATGATGTGCAGCACCTGACAGAGGTAAAAGCAAGTAAATTTTACTAGCTCTACCAGCAAGGCACAACATGCTGCCTTGAGTCCCTGTGCCACGGTGCCAATGGCACCAGAAAGAAACACAGGGAAAAGGCACAAAGTGCTTCCAGATGGAGATGGTAAGTCTGGCTGACTTCCTTGGCTCAGCTTCAGCACCACAACATCACAGTGTACCCAAACCCAGAAGAACTGCCCACACAGAAGGGAAGGTCATGGACAGCAGGGGGGCAGAAAATACAGTAAATACAGTGAGCTGGTGCTGCCCTCAAGAGAGCTGACCAACACAAAAAGGTTACAAAGATCTATTATTTAACCTGAAAGGCTTCTAAAACTTTGCCCACCATCAGAAACCAAAATATTTGTATGCTGTAGTACTTTGGAACATACACTGCATGAGTAGGTAAAAGGCCTGAGAATGATTTGTGCATGCTAAATTGTTCAACTGAGCTTTCAATAACTCATTTAACATAGTCTGAATTTATTTTAGCCTGTACCCATAAATGCAAGTTTGAACAACAAAGGCCAACTAATGCTCCCAATAGTGTGCCACAGCATACCGGCAACATTTCAAGGCCTCCCAGAAGGAGCAGCCTTCACTAACAACCAACACACACAGGCACAGGATGTGGCAACTAAAATGGTTACAGGACCCAGACCCATTCACACAGGGCAAAACAGCACCAATTTAGGGCACTCCTTAAAAAACACTAGGCTAGCAATGCTGGTTTGTGGCTCTGCTTCTCCCATTTCAATCATCTGCAACAGCCTGGTCTCTTTTTTCCCCACAGGAAAAAAAAAGAATGAGCTATAAAACCACCCTGATACAGAAATATTGAATTAAGTTTAGAATTAAGGTCACTATTTACAGAGAAGTAGGCTAGAGATGGCAATTTATCTTTGGGAGAAGGGAGTTCTCATTGGCAAGGGTTCAAAAAAAGCTAGAAAGTACCAGAAGTTGATCAAAGAACATCTAAGTCTTGACTCACGTCACTGGTTCATGTGAAACCTTTAGTAAAATCATTCCTCTCTGCAGACTATGTTAGCAGCTTTGTGAGAATGTTATGAAAAATGCCATTAAAAACCTTGCTAAAGTCAAGATACATTCACCTCATTCACTAAGCCAGACATCTCGTTGTACAAGACGAAGAGGTTGGTTAAAGATTATTTTCCATTTGAAAATCCATGCTGACTACTACCAATCACCATCTTGTCCTGCATATGTTTGGAAATGGTTTCCATGAGGATTTTCTTCATCACTCTCCCAGCAACTAAGGTGTAGCTGACCAACTTCTAGTTCCCCTGATCCTCCTTGGAAACAGGAGTGACACATGTTCTCTTCCATTCACCATTATCTTTCTATGATAACTGAGAGTAGTCTCATAATGAAATCCATGCAGTTCCCAGCACTTGTGGATGCAACTCATCAGGTGCCACGGACCTGTGAATGTCCAGTTTGACTGCTCCCTTATCTGGACCTCCTCCACCAAGGTAAGTCTTCCTTCCTCAGCTTTGTCTCTGGTCTCAAGAGCATGAGACTCCTGAAGGCTTGACTTACTGGTATAAACACTGAGACAAAAAAATTATTGACTACCATGGCCTTTTCCATACCATTTATTCCCATTCAGTTGCTGGCTCATGTTTTCTTTAGTCTTCATTTTGATATTCATGTACTTGTAGAATCCTTTCTTGTTACCCTTCTGGTCCCTTGCCAGACTCAATTCCATGTCAGCCTTGGCTTTTCTGCCCCCTATTCTTGCAAGACCAAACAGCAACTCTATACTTCTCTTGTTCTGCCTATCTCTGCTTCCAATTCAGATATAATTCCAGTTCATGTCCAGGTTCAATAAGGAGCTCCTTGCTCATCCATGCAGGCCTCCTGTTGCCCTTGTTGGCTTTCCCACTTGCTGGGATGGAACGTTCTTGAGTTTGGACAGGGTGATCCCTGAATACCAACATGTTTTCCAGAATCCCTCTTCTCTCCAGGGCTGTATCTCACAGAATACTTCCAAGCAGATACCTGAAGAGGTTCAGGTCTGCTCTCCTAAAGTCCAGGGTTTTGATCCTGCTTTCTGACATATTCCATTCACTTAGGATCTTGAACCTCATCATATCAGCTAAATAAGCCAATATCAGTTGCATTGAAGTTCTTCCACGCTCAGGGACAGCATACATATACATATATTTACAATTTACATTATTGGTGAATGGCACTGACTAAGAAAAGGCTTATTACTTTTCTTTTTTCTGAAGTAACTTTTTCCAAAATCCACAATTGGAAGGTTATGGTCTCTTAACTGTGAAAAACAAAGTCCTTGAGTTAACTCAGATGTACTCTCACAGGAAAGGAAGCTTTTGGGACAAGAAATCTCAGATAAAGCTGTATTACGCTGGTGCTTTTTGATAAAGAAATACCAAATTCCATTACCTCTACCTGTTTGCAGACTTTTAAAGTCATAGCTATTGGTTCTTAACAGGTGATGGCCAAGATATTCAACAGTTAAAAAACAGCTTTAAATAATACTCCTCTGGTCTGTTTCTTGTGTCTTCCCTTCTTGTTCTACAAAACCTACTTAGATAAGGTAAGGAAATAATGTAAAACACAAAAGTAGCAGAATCAAAGTCTTCCTTTCACCCAAACTCAGGTTCCAAAACAAGCTAATGAAAGTCTTGAGCTGAAAGAAATGTCACATTCATTAACTAAATAATCATCTAAAAATAGAAAGTCTGTATTTCATAATTCTCATTCATATTTTACAGCTGTTGCTTAAGCCAAGCAATAATCTGCCTCATAACAAGAACATAGAAATAGCTGGCATTTCAGTTATCTTCAGAACACAGTTGAATTACGGGGAACTAATTCGGTTTTTACACACACACACAAAATTCTCTGAGGTATAAAGAGTCCTTTGTAATGCTTCCATATTCAACAGAATTGGCTAAAATAAGTATTCTTTTAGCAGGGATCACTCTACAGCTGAAATAAAGCGACAGTCACTTGCCACAGGAACCACTGCCTATATGATTAATGATTTTACTGACATAAACCTTCTTCCACAAAAAGCTCGTATGAATGAAGAGTGGTAAGAGAAACTATGGATTTTGAAGTCCTAAGCAAAATTGACCAACTTGATTTGTAATGTCAGAAGAGAAGAGTCATCTACCTTTTCTTTTAGGGAAAGTTAGCCAGCAGATCTTATTACAGGTATCTAAGCAATAAGACACACAAAATGGTCTTGGACCATAAAACTGAATACCTTTCAGTTCAGCAATATATTTCTTGAGTACACTGTCAAGTGTCTTCAGATTATAAAACTATTAAAAATATTCTGAACATGCACACACAGAACCAAGTACACTGGTGCCCCTGTCATTTTCTCATCTTCCTAAGTGGGACTTGGATTTTGCTGCTGGGGCATCTGGGGAAGGGTTAAATGCCAAAAGAACTACTCATGACATTTTTTTAAATGGCCTCTATCCAGGCTGATAATCTTTATTTAATCAGTAAACATTATCCTCTTTGTCACCCATCTCAGCCTTTAAATACAAGATAAGCTATTGATGAATTTATTACAAGTCTGTTTCTCTTTATGGAAAATGCACTTGATTTTGCCCTGTTTCTGTATGACAAAAGCTTTGTATTTTTTTCAACTATTTCACCTCTACTATTTTTAAATTTCTAATATTTGACCTGAAATTTCATTGAGGCAAATGCCGATGTGCTGCATTAGCTCAGGTTACAGAGTTTTACCATAATATTTGAAGAAAAGTGAAGTATAACTCAAAGAAGAATTACCAGAAGAACCACTGAAAGCAGTCAAGTAACTTACAAAATAGATGTCAAAATTCAAAAGCTGTACTGACCTTTGTACAAAGTTTTACTAATTTAAAAAAAAAAACCAAAAAGTGATGTATCATGGGAGTTAAAACATAATTTGACACTCTCTCCTTCCTTACATTGTTGTGGCCAGGTAGACAGAACCAACTCTATACCACAGTGCTACCACGACCACAGGAAAGTCTCCTTCAGACTAATCCACACATCTCCATAGTGGTACAATTTAAAACAAAGGACAAAAATCCAAGAAACAAAAGCCCCTCTATACTGTCAAAAACAACTTTGTAGTAGCAGGAATAGAATCTAGCACTGATGTTAAAAGAGGACTTCCTATTTCCTCCAAAGGCAGAAATATTAGTAAAAAAAGGTCACTGGGTAAATCCTGTGTAGCAGTGCAGCCACCTCTCTAATCCATGAGTGACTTTGACCTTATAGTGATAAGCACTTTAAAAGGATAGTGGTTTTATCTGTTAAGTCTCTTCATACAGAATCACCATGGACACTACACTGAACAATGCAACAAATACCTGCATTACAAAATTTTACTCAGTATCCAGCATTTTGTCAGTAATGCCAATTTTTAAGACATAAAAAAATTTAAAGATCAAATTCTACCTTTATATACAACACTTAATTTTTATCAAATTTGAAGGAATGAAAGGTATGTAATAAAAATACAATTAAAGCTGGTTTTTATTTTGCTATGAAATTTATCGGTACTTGGCAAAACAAGTAAGAAATGAGGAGAACAAACTGTTCTCAGATACCAAAGAACAACAAGTTACCATTAGCCTAAAATAAAAGACATTATTAGTAAGTGGACTTCCGATGGTAGTTGTAATCTTTCAGAACCTTTTTCTTTCAAGTCATTTAAAAAACATTCCTTTTTAAAGTAAGTCTTCATTTAGAAGTACACATTTATTTCCCTCTCAACACATAAAAGAAGATGAAACAAAGTTATATTATATTATATATATTACCTGGAAAGAACTAAAAGAAAATTATTATTTTAAAAGCTTCTTAAAAAGGCTCAGATCTGAATAAACCTCCATGCTTGCATAGTTGAAAGAAAACATTTGGATAATCTTTGTTACTTAATTCTAGGAAAATAAAATACCTGTTGAGTAATAATGTCAGTAAAAATACTTCAGTTTATGTACACTTACTGCAATCTCTCTACAGGCCGACATGGATATCCCTGTACCTTCAATTTGCTTCAGTGCATACTCCTTTTCATCTTTTCTGTACACACATGAAAAAAAAAAAAAGAGAGAGAGAAAGAAAAATATATTTAGCTCTTACTTACATTACACCAATCAATACAATGATGAAACACCTTTATTTGGTCTGGATCAAGAAGGTGAAAAGCCAATCTGCTTTTACGCATAAATTACACTTTGATATGAAAAGCAAGTTTTCTTTTAACAAAGAATTTACAGTTCCCAAACAAAAATTACTTAATAAAAAACTTGGTTAACCTATACCCATTTCTATCTGAAAACAGACATAATATCTGCAAACACAAAATTGTGGAGTACACGTTCCCTGAAATTCCAGGATACTGTCTACTACTGTGAAAAGATCACAGTCATATCCCATGCCTGGAAAACTCTCCTAGAAATATCTGGGAATGGCAAGCTTTTTTCTTGATTTTATGAACCACTCTCAATCCACTTTTATGTCTGAAATACTGCTAAATTAAAATAATTATATAATAAGCACTGGCTACTGACAGATCCCTACACAGCACATGAAACTGTGTGCTCTGATGTACAAAGTCAGAATATGAGAAATGATCACCCCAAACACTGTACTATCCTTTTAAATAATTACAGCTTGAAGTGATTTAGAGGGACCACCAAAAGAACAAGAAAATCAGGTAGAATCTCGAAGCTCTCATGATATAACAGAACCAGCCTACAGCATGGTTTTGCAGGATTCAGCTGTCACTGACAGATGCTGATAGGCACCAATGCCCACAGTGTTGATGCCCCTTTGCAAACTCACCAGCTACAACTCAACAACCCACAGACCCCTATCCAAATTCCTCATGGCATTCCTGGTAGATCTCAATTCGTCCTTCTTCCAGGCCCAAATAATTTTGTTTTGCCACACAGAAAGATTCTCAATTTGCACTTAATTCAGTCTCTCTGGCTTTGAACTCCAAGCCTGTGTCCTGACAACTTCAGCCTGTTTCCCACCTTCCTCCAGACCCTCTCCCTCCAAAATTCACAGGATGAGAAGTGACTGAGTGGAAAAATGTGGGGACAGGATGAGATAACTAGACATAATAGCCATCTACACATATGGTAAGTAACCACAGGGAAACATTATTCTCAGTAATTTTCAGTAGCAGCTAAACCCTCAATGCATGTCTATAGTTAACACTGAGCTACACTTTTGGAAACAAAATTTTAACAAGAAAAATCCCAGATGTTTTCCAATGACAGATGATAACATGCAACTTCACAGGTAATAAGATCACACCGTATCTCACAGAAATTGTTTTTAATTTCATTAATTAGTCCAAATTTTAAACAGTAAATAATAAATGCCCATCCCCTCTTATACATGGTCCTGCTGTCTATGCAAATGATTTCCATACACTGAAGTTATTGTCTACGTTAACTCAGGTTGCTTACAGAGACTGTAAATACAAAATTATATTGTCTGCAGAACCAAAACCAACTCTGGACACAGAAAATTGATCATGGCTTTTAAACTACACAGCACAAACAATCCCATGCACAACTATCAGTTGGAATCCCAAAGCAATGTGGTCACGACAGCACTGCACCACAGCCTTCTTTTGGCATGTCTACTGAACCAGGCACAGGAGCACACTGATACAGCCACCCTTGAACTAGTTCTACATGCAAAGCATTGCACCCAGTTACTCAGACCTTCACAGAGTGAAGGTCACTGCAGAGACTGGGCGTGACCCTTGGCACACACTGCCTTCAGCACCACTGATGAACACCACCGCCACAGCAAGGCTGTCAGCACTTGAAAGACAGCCACTCCATGTAGGATTTTAAGATACAAATGAGAAATTATGAAAGATGCTTAAAAAAAACACCCAACCAATCAAACAACTTAAGGTATTATGGCATGTGGGAAAAGGAGGCAGTCTTACTGAGCTGCAACTGATGCCGTGATGATTTTTTGCCTTTTCTTTTATATACATTTTATATATCCTTTTACATAGCTTTTATGTATCCTCAATGCTTTTAGAATGCATATTTGTAAGATAACTTAGCATAGTCCCAATATTCTGTTAAGCCAGGAGACCAAACAACCTGGAGGCCTCGTGGTTGGAGGCCAGAAAGCCCTACACTATCCTGAAAAACCAAGGTCTTCTCTAGAACATCCTGTAAACTAAGATAGACCCATCCAGGGGGAAATTCCTCGGGCTAGGGGCAATCAATCACCAAGTCTCTCACTGGGGAATTTGTGATAGATGTGATAATTTGCAAGGTCTATACACTGTATACACAATCTATCATGGGTGTGCATTTCAGTGTGCATTTTGTCACATTCCACCCCGATGATGTGGTACACCTCAAGGATCCTTAAATAAATACCGAGGTAAAAACCCCTTTTCGCTTAACCATGTTTGGCTCTTAATTTTAAGACCAGGGAAAGGCAACACAACCCATATAGTTATAGAACACTAGGTTTTGTAAAAAATGAGCAAAAATGGGGATAATGAAATGCTTATCTATAATAAATGTGTGGCAAGGATAAAGAACTCCAAAAGAGATAATATTCTCGATGTGACTTTTTTTTTTTTTTTTTTACCAACAACTTTGTAATTATAAATGCAGCCCCCTTTAAATACTATTTATTTGCTTTGGCAGAAATGCAAGTCTATACGAACACTTTTCCAAAGTTAACTGTCCTTATTACGCAAACGTAATAGCTAATCAAAGAACTTTCCAAAACATGTCCACCAAGTGGTATTTTAGTTAATGGTACCTCCAATTCAAGATAATTTGAGAAAGAAATGAATATATTCAAAATTTCAAAAGCAGGTCAGCCAGTGCAATCTGATGAAACACACAATTCTGGTTATTCAGTGAAGTGTCCAAAGAAAAGAACACATAGGTACTTTATTAGCTATTTCCCAACTTGTAAGAATTCAATAAATAATATCAAATGGTGTGTGTGATAGGTAAGCACACTGTTCAACTCCCTAAAGACCAGTGCTCTCAAGAAACACTTGAGAGAGGGGGAAGTATTTCTATTTCATTTCAGAAAAGCTCTAGTGAACTCTGAACACATTTCAAGAAATTGTACAGAATTACACAGCAGGAAAGTTTTTATAAATCCTTTTCTGACAGATCCTAAACGAGTACATTGTTTAATGGAGCGAAGCAAGCATGATCAAGTTAACACCAAATCCAAACATGAACCAGAAACCACACAGCTCTGGTATGAGGCAAAAGGCACCCATGCCAGGGATAGCCAAGCAGAAAGCAAGGTCTTTGCCCATAACCATTTTTATCTGGTCCACAGAAACACTGTCTCAGGAACAGGTCAACTAACTTGAAGGTCTTAACCTCCAACTGTGTGGGAGTTTGTCTGAGGGCAGGAAGCAAGTGGCACAGATCAAGGTTTAATCAAGCAGGTTCTATCAAACAGCCACCCCAGGCTAATGGTGGCAATGTGTTCACTATTCTGAGCAAAAATAATAGCAAAGCAGAACTCAAAGGGAACCCATACTTTAGAAAGCTGTGAGTCAACAATTTTTATTAAAGCTTTTCAAAACTGATGCAGAACAATTTGCCTGATAAAACAAGCACCACATCACACCACTACAAGACTTCTCCACACTTCAAGCTCCCTTATCCAAAACTAGAGTTAAAGGTTAAAATCAGCATTGCTTCTCGTTTCAGAAATATTACAATTCATGCTATTCTAAGAGGGATTAACTTTTCACCAAAATGACACTGCCAATATGAGATCCTGCCCTCCTGAAAACTTCCCAACTGGTATTTCAGACTGCCATAGGCAGCACTTAAACACAAAGGTCCTCCCTCATACATGCCAGTAAGTATTGAGAACATCCCTTCACTATAAAAACTTGGTCTTCATGATCAAGTTTTTCTCCCTCACCAACAAATATACCATTCTGCAATCCTTAAGGTTAATATTAATATGTTAATATTTTAATTTGTACTGTACAAAAGAAAATTCTGTCCTCTTGCCCCAAAATATTGTACTCAGTGGTTGATGTCTAGCAGCAGTATTCAATACAGAAAACAAAAAAAAACCTGCTTCTTCTGGGTAACTCTTTCAGTTTCCATTTTCCAAATGCTTTGGAAAAAACAAAGTACCAAATTCACTTTAAAAGAATGCAGTTCAGAAGATTTAGAATAATTACAACATTTCAAAGGAGCTAAACTATCTTAACTATTGCAATTGTACTTCAGACACCTCCCATCATATGAGAAACTACTTTACAAACAAGTGAATGGAAAACTAGAAACAACTTGCCCAAGACCATAAGAAAAATAGGAGGATTTGAAAAGAGTGCATAGTTGAAACAATTGTTTTATCCCTATTATTCAAATTTGAAAACTTTCAATGATGGTCTCTCTTGATTTCACAGATAATTTAACATACATCCCAACTTCAGAATTAATTATCCACATCAAGGAACTGGCTTGAAAGACTGCAATCGCTCTGAAGCTAGAACTGTGACCATCACATCAGTTAATACAGATATTATCATTACAGTATATACTAATAATAGCTGCCTTAAATTAAGTGTACAATACCATAAATAAATAATTATTAAAGTGCCCATTTTCTTAAGCAAAAGAAGTGCACCATAAAACCATTTCAAGACTTAGCTAGAAAAAAAAGTAATTGAAAACAACAAAAAGTCACCCTTGTAACAACACTAATGGAATTTAAGTATTTGTGAGTTTGTAGGACAAAGCCTGGGAACACGATGGAGTTCAGTGTCCTTCACAGAACTGCCTGGAACACAATGTCCGTACAGGTATCTGGTTAGCTTCTCATCACTTTGTTTAATTGCTGGCAGACAGCATTAAGTTAATCACTCAGCAAGAGATCACAAAGAGTTGCAAACTTTTTTCCCCCTGAGAAAAGGCAAAACCATGACACTGAAGTACAACTAGAAACTAACTGAAAACCTCATCTGGAACATGGCAGTCAAGCCACTAAATCGATCACACTCAGCACTGGTTATCTTAGGCAAGCTGCTCATGGATTTAATCCTATACTTAGCACATGACCATAGTCCCTTACAAAGGTAACAGTACCAGAAAAGATGCCTACAACTGACTGGAGAAAGGGACCTAATCCTTTCAAAAAATTAGTGAGTTCTTATGCTTTGGTGTTTTTATGGATACAGAAGCAGTCACTAAGGCAAAAGAATTACAAGATCAAAAAATCCACACATGGTGTCTTTAGGGTGCACGTTCTTTACCAGACTAGGGAAGTAATTTTCTTTTACCGCTATCCTCTAAACATATCAAGCCTTATCCAGACAGCAGCTCAGCCAGCTCCTTTGCATCCACGTGGCAACCAGTCACAAATGACAGAAGCTGTGAATCTACAGGTTAATCTTAATTTATTTCTAGCCAGCAGTATAAATGTTGCATTTCAATGCACTTACATTAGTGCATTTTGAGACCTACATAAGAAACTCAAAATGTAAAACACTAAGGATGGTAAGCAGAAATTTGAAAAGAAATTCATGACCACATCAACCCTTTTAAAAGGTTTGTCTTTTATAACCTTCACAGAAAGCAGCTAAAACATCACACCAGCTACAGGCTGTTCCTACAACCAAGACAAGTTCACTACAACATGAACACTGGCTAGTTTTGGCCATAAAAAGAATGGATGAAACCAGCAGGCATTTACCTCATTCTGCTACTGTGAAGAGTTCCAGTAATGTCTGTGGACTGCATAACTGCCCTCGGTACTGATGCATCCCTCAGAGGTTTGGTGGGAAAACAGAATACCACATGTGTCGGGTCACAGGAAAGGACTTCTCATACAGAAAGAGCAGACATGCATGTCACCTGGACCTGGGCTTTCCTCCTAGTGGCAGTGTTGTAAAATGTGGAATATGTAACATTTTCTTAAAAAAGAATGTTCTTTAATGTTTGATCTTTGTTTAATTTCAAGCCTTATCAACAAGAAGGGAGATTTAATCTGTGAAACAGACAGCAGCCCACAAGCTCTAAGTGATGTCCAGGTGTTAGAAAGACAAATTACTTGTTGGTAGAGTTGCCTTGTTAAGTTTTAGGGCCTGACAGGTTTCAGTGATCTCAGACGTAGGGGGAGCTTAAAGTTGGGAAGAAGGATGTACCACTGACAGCAGACACAAAGAATGCAGAATTTACAGGCCACAAGGGCATTGGACAGAACCCCCAAGATAAGGAAAAAATTAATAAATCCTACCCAGCGACTGTGCTGAATCAGCTCTGACTGGGTAAAAGGTAATTCCGCAGGGGGAGATCCCAACCGCCGACTCACTGACCCAAAAACCCATCGGCCCAAAAGAAGAGAAACACCATGGGACTGATTAGCATGAGAAGCGAGAGAATCATTAACCAATAGAAGACAGAACACTAATTAATACAAGGATTATGTAACTTGTAGCCAATGAACACTAATTCCTTTGTTTCCTGACATGTATAAATAGTAAAAGGTTTTGATAGTTGTTGTGCTTGATTTGTGGAATTCCACTGGGCACCGAGGCTTGCAGAACTCAGAAATAAAATAATCAATGTCTCTCTTGAGTGTGCAGTTATTGGCTTGTCCATAACAAATCCGATTTTTGCGGACAACAGCAGGGTGGTAAACCAACCTCCCCAGCAGGCAATAACTATTCAATCTTTAAAAGCTGAGCTTGTATCTTGTCTGAAACATCTATAAATAAACTTGAGGAGTGGGAACTATGTAACAAAACTGTTGATACAATGTCTTTGTATCAAACAGGACAATCTCTACTATACAGTATTAAAAATAACTAGAGTGAAAAAGGAATCTCCAAGTCTGATCCAGGCAAACAAAAGGAAAAAGCTTTTTGGAATTGAGACAATATGCTACAGTAACTACTGCATTTCAGAATTCCTTTTTGTCTCAAGTCCTTATAATATCAATTTTCAAAAAGGGGTTTAAAGGCTTCTCAGCTCATTGTTGTCACTGCCTGATGATACCTACTGAACTCCACTAGGTCTCCCTCCAAACACCAGATGACACCAGACAGCTCAGTGTATACACACAATAACACAAGAAGGCAGCACTCTTCTCTATCTTCTGCTACCCCTAAGACTTAAAGTCTAGCCATTAAACCCTTTGGAACAACCTAAGAACACATCCAAAAGGCAGAGATTTGTGTGTCATTTTAGATGTTAATCTTCTCAAAATGCAGCAATACCAAATTCCTGAACGCCGTATGGTTTCCTACTCCATTTTCCAATCGTTTCGTAGACTTGCCAATGTCACATGGCATAAATGCATGCCAAAAAAAAGGCTAACTCAGGAATCATAATGCAATCTGTGAATTTTTAAAATAATTACTTTTTTTCTTGGTTGGTTGGTTAAAAAAATCTTTCAAGAAAATAGAAATTCTTTTTGTTGAAATTAGCATTCTAAACTTAAGTCTACTGCAAATTGGGAGAGATATTCAAATACAGAGCAATTGATTACTACAATTAGCCTTTTAAAAAGATATCTGACTTTCATTACATACAGTATGAGAAACAGGAAGCAGAACCATTACACACAGCTTCACCTGCTGGAAAATCTGCCATGTTCCAGTCATACTAAAAGAGTTCATATTAAAAGTACCAACAGCATCAGATTATTAATAGACACTCTGTGTTATCACAGCACCCCATGAGAAACTGAAACAGATTTTGCTTTATAATCTGTAGAACAACCCCAGATGTATGTCTAAATCACACTAGTGATATGGCTATCCTTTTCCTTGTTTACTCCTCTGTAAAACAGTTTATGAACTCAGGGGGAAAGGTGCATGTTAAAGAACAAGGCAAATTCACAAAGTGATGTTAAACTACTTATCATTAAACACAATGCCCTTGACATTGCCTGCTTCCACAGAGCCTCACAAAAGATGCTAAATACCTATAAATCCCCCACAATCTTAACCTAACATAGATGATGTGTTCTTTATGCATGAGAAGACAGCTGATTAAAAGGACAGAAACTGAATCTGAGCACTGATAAGGTTTTCTCCTATCTAAAAAAGATGCCTTTTCCCAGCTATGATTTCACTCGACTGGGAGTGGGGAGTAGAGGTCTCTTAAGACCAATGTGAGGAGACCGGAACTATTCCAGCACCATTATACATAACCTAACCATATCCCCTTCTGTTTATTCCAGTAGTTCCTAATTCAGAAATTTAAAAGCAAATCTTTGTAGCATAAACGTCTTCTAACTGTTAACAACAATTTTGAATTATTTCACATCACAGTCTTTAAGATCTCTGTAATACCAGACCACAGGAAATCTTACTAACCTTAATCTATTAAAATTCAACCTTTACACTATAATAATAAAACTTGGTATTTGCAAGGAAAGAGAGCACAACTTCAGTCGCTGCCACCCTCACTCCAAACTTATTGATGAAAATTCAGAGACCTCAACCAGCTACAGGGTTGTTGCCATTGCTAAAATTAGACTGATCCCAAAGTATCTGGAGTGACTGAGAACTGTGAATTTCATACAAGTATGGTCACAGCAGATTGGGGTAAGCAGACTTGACAGCCTGTTTGTAAGGGTAAAAACGAAAGTGTTCACATTAAACCCTGAAAGCTGTAAAATTATTCTGCTGCTCCAGGTAGCTTCTTCTAGCATTTGCTATATTTAGGAAAAGGATAGATTTTATTTCTGCACCTGATTTTATTTCTTTACAGACAGGCTTGATTACAGATAATTAACAGATTTAGGAAATACCTCCCTGCCCGAACAGATACTGCATGTGAGGATTTGCTACCTTAAAACCAGGAACAGCAGCGGCAAGGAGAAAAATACCTCTGAAATAGAGAGGAAACAAATTTTTATTTGTCAATAAATTATGTACCAAGTTCAGAGAAACAGGGTCCTAAGACTATGCCAAAAAAGAATCTGCCATTTGCTTCATAAAATCATTTCAGAAGAATGCTTGCAACTAACTATAATTGTGAAGAAATGAGCGGTCTGGTTTTGGAATTTTTTAAGTCATAAAGCCACACCAAAACTACACAGTCCAGTTTAATGTGCATCACAGCTCTTTCTATGTAGTGCTAAATCTGGCTAAATACTGCAACTCTGGTAGGTGGGAAATTACTATCAAATCACCAAATAGTAAGAAGCCTGTATTTCTTTGGGGTCTTTTTTAGCAAGAACATGTTTGAAATATCAGGTGCAGATTTTTTTCTAAATCCCTATAATGCATTAGGTTCACCTACAGCAGAATAAACAGAATTATTGACTCAGTGTAAAACCTAACAGAAAGGTAATGGCCTAAAAGCTGCAGTTACTCAGTTTTCCTTTTCTGACTCATGACATAATTAAATGCTTCACCTAAAGCACATGAAAGCCCAGATTTATCAGAGATCTATCACAAATTTTCTGTTCTTTTCTTTCAGACTTCGTAACTCAAAACATCTACAGTGAAATTTTCAATTCTCAAAGCCAGACCTACACGAAAGCTTCCTAACGCAATGTGGATGTAATTCTTAGGTGGTAAATTAGCTTTAGGTACAAAGGCTGCACCCAGATCATGAATAAGAAGCAAGACCCAAACTTCGAACAGGCAGAGTAGGGCAGAGTAAAACAGAGCACATTTGTTACAATTGAAAAGTTGCAAAGTTGCAAAAACACCCTCACAATAAGGTGTAAGGACAGGAATGAAACTCCATAAAGTCACCACAAAGTCCAATTTAATTCAGTCTGAAATGTAAAAAAATTGTAAATTTTGATGATTTTTTTTTGAATGGAGCATCTCCACTTTTTTTCTTCACTTTAGTGTCAGGGAATTAGGATTTCTCCAAGATAGAGGTCTTAATTCCAGCCACTAAGACAACCTTGCTACTTCTCAACAACAAACAAGGTCTTTAGTCAGCTATCATATCTGTTCCTGGGGAAAGGGAGGGGCATTCTGCTTCCTTTGAATTTTAGAACTTCATGTCCCACAGTCAGAATAGGCTTCTGTCACAATCTGAGGTTTAAGAACATCACTTGATGAAGTTTTATGCTGTTTTTTCACCATGACTGAAATCATGCTCTAAGTAGAATAAACGGCATTCAACTCATAACTGGTCTTTTGGTTGTTCTGAAGGTCAAGTTAAATTTGGTAATTTGTCTATCTCTGTTTCTCATTTGAAGCATGACAGAACTGGGCAAAGGAACAACTGGTTATCCAGTACAATGACTGGTTTTAATCAAAAGATACGAACATAAGCTAACTTTGAAGTCTACAATGCCCTTGAGAACAAGACAACTGATACAGAAACTCTGTTTCAGGAATAGACACATTCAAAGACATGAACTGACACCCATTGCCAGCTGCACTGATGATAATTAACCCAAGCAACAAACACAGCATTTTGGAATGTGCAAGGTGTTAAATCTTAGCTTGAATCCGTGACAATTCATGGAGTATTAACACAGGTGAGAATTTTCTCTAAACACCTCTGAATTTGCAGAATTAATGACATAGAAGAATTATCTCTCTCAAAACAACCGACTTCAGAGCCATGCTGCTAAAAATGTGATGCAAGAGTGGCCTTTGTATCTCTTCAGGCTCTCAGGCCCCACAGCATTACCAATGAGCTGGGAAAGTCAAGGACAATCGCAGCCGGAGCAGAATCCCAGCATTACCTGTGTGAATGCTTCCAAGTGCTCTAATACAGACAGCAAAAGAAAGGAGGGACAAAAGAGGCAGGAAACCTTCTGGCCACATAAAAAGGATTGATTCTTCCTTCAACTACTGCATGAGGAAAGCAGGTACATTCCTTTAAAATAGTGAAGCATACCTCCAGATGTGGTTTCCATTCCAGCAGATTTAGCTTCTGCCTCCAAATCAATTGCCTGTAACTCTTATTTTCACTTGACTGCAGAAAGAAATCAATAGCATTTTCTACTTAAGTCAGCAGAGAGTGAACAAAAAAACAATAATCCTACCATACACAAGATCCACTCTATGGGAACACGTGTTTAAAGCCACACTGTCCCAGACTGTTGCCAGTTCATATCTGTGCTTTTATTTAGCCCAGAACCCTGATACTCAACTGAGCAACCTGCTCGCCTGCTCACTCCCAGCACACCCAGGAAACTATGGCCACTGCTCTGCGTATTGGAAAGCCTATCTTCAGTGTGGTTTCATCTACAAGATGAACAACTGCAGGGTATTTCAAAATCATGAATTTTGTAGAAAACAGATGATAACTGAGGGAGAAACAAGCAGTTACACAGTGGCCTCATCTGAAAATATTGTTTTAAAGATTGCTAATCCCAGGAATGACAGAATCAAATATGAATAATGTCCTTCAGAGATCCACTCTTTCAGTAATCTCAGCTCCTTCAATCTTTCTCACAATCAGAAAAGTCAGTTCTGCTTTCCAATAAAGTAAAAACAAATAAAGAATAAAAAATAAAAAACTCCAATCACAACACACCAACCAAAACACCCAACCCACACTTACAGACACCCATTTTGTAAAAGTCAGTTTATATCTCTACAACATTTCTTCCCTCCCAGTCTTATTAGATACACTAGCATTTCATAAACTTTCTCAAACAAACTTCCACCACTAAATGAAAGGATTGTGCTCCCACAGAAAAGTCTAAAAAAATGTTAATAAAAAAATTGGATATAGAAGTAAAGTTTCAGTTGAGTTAAAGACTTTCCCTGGACTTTGTCAACAAACACCAATTTTGGTTTAAAATATTTCTGCACTTTTTTCTTCTTGAATCTGTTGAGATAGTGAACTTCACAAGAGGTATAATGATTTCTAGTATCATCACAACTAGCATTGTTATCTGTCAGTCTAACTTATACTCAAGCAAACCACGTAAAGCAAGCACCCAGAGATGGGAGGTCTTTTATAAACCTTTATTATTTAGAAAACATGAAACAAGTCAAGTCAAAGCAATAAGCTTCTGGTATTTGCTACACAAGTACAAACTGTTCTTCATTTCCTAAAGTCACATACTGAGTTAGCCAATTTATTCTAAATGCAGTTGTCCTGGACCACTTTCAGCATTCCTTCAAGCAAATGCGCTGTTATTGAAACAAGTAAATCCTTTTTAAGTTCTAACACTTTGTTTCAATTTAAAAAAAAAGCAAAAATTGCAGTGCATGTCAGTTCTCAAATGCCAGCAAAGGAGCTCAAAGAACGACACGTATTTGAAAGCAGAATATAAGAGCTGCCTATGAGTGCTGCTAACAATCCCTTCCTGATCACACACATGGACTGTACCTTCTCCTGGACCAAACATAAAGCAGCAGCAAGTGCATGCAAACAGAGTCACTTCACAACACAGAACTTGGTTGTTACAAACAGAGGAAAAAGGCACCTTCTGACCCAACTGTATGCAAATCATGAGCTTGATTAGGGTCACAGAAGAGGCAAACAGAATTTCAGTAGGTATTTGCAAAACATAGGTGAAAGTTTAACGTCACTGGTAAATCTCTAGTGCAATTTGGTTATGATATTCCACAGAAATTTTAGTTACTTGTTAAAACACATCTGCAGCATTAGGAATCACAGCAATTTCTGGGGCTTGGGGTTTTTTGCTGACTTTTTGCTTTCTTTTTAAATCATACATGATGTGAAAATACTTATGTTAAAAATAAATTTATGGAAAACACCTCTACACTTCACCCACAATATAACATATTAGATTGGATGACCCAGATACACAACAACAAATTAAATTGCTATGTCAAGCAGTTTGCACAAGTATTTAGTTTCTAATCTAGTCCCTCTTCTATCTTGCTTTGCATTTTCTTACCGGGCAGGGGGCAGAAAAGAATCTCTTCTTCCCCTTCAAGCTCTTACTTCCTTTTCCTGCAGTGCTACTGGAAAACTCTTAATCCCCTCACTCAGTAACAGGAAGCTTCTTGCCCTCTTCATTTCTTAAAAAAAAAAACAAAAAAAAACCAAAAAAAACCCCCACACCACTAAACTTGGAGAGTTTTTCCTTCACATCTGATGGGCTAATTTATGAACAACTCTTCCTCTGCAAGCTTGGCAAAAACTGTCATTTGTTTCTCTCAAACACAACCTCTTCTCTTCTTCTTACTGAACCCCATTCTTCCTCAAGCTGCTACCGCCACCACACCACCTTTGTGCTTGCCACAGTAGCAGAGGGAACATCAGCCAAATGCTGTTTGCTTTCTGAAAGGTGATGATGGGCTTTACAGCTCATTTCTGTGCTTAGTTTCAGGGAGAGTAACAGAAGAAATGACAAAATAGCCATGGGAGAGACCATATGCAAGAATCTGTAGGAAGCACTAAAAATTACTCATCACCACTTGCACTATCCTCTTGGGCAGGAAGCAAAGCCACGGTACAGTTGCAACAGCAGCTCTCATTATGGCACAGATATGAAGTACTAATTATCTCTTCCTAGACTGGGAACTTCTCTATTAGAATGCATTGCAGGCAACTAGTTAGACAGGTTTGGTTTAGCTCTGCTGCTCCTCCTCACACACATTGAGAGCACTCAGTGGTTAACTGGTATTTTCAGAATTTGCAGGTAAATCTAGTATTTAGCTTTTCTTAGCTTTCGAGAGATTTTAGCAAGGCAACAACACCTTCAGCCATTCTACCTTCCTCAAGATAAGAAGTTTCATCAGGAAAAAAATATGAAAGTGGAAAGCAAATCACAGCTTTTGAGATACCATAACTGATAAGAGATTTTCCTGCAGAGAGATGTAATTGTTTAGGATCAAATACATTGTGTTCTGACTTTGGTCAATAATTCTGTGATTTAGCCTGTCACAGGTTTATATTAGTAACCAGCAACTACAGCTCAACACTCAAATTACTTTTGTTCAAGGCAATGTCAAATAGAGAAAGTAAGAAACTGCAAAGATATAAATTATTATAGAGTCTCAAATATCTTACAAGTATCAACTTGCATTGGTACATAATATTCCAGTTTCACATTCAAAAGAGTATAATCCTTGCCACATCAGTGAGTTGCCTCTCTTTTAAGAGTAAATGCAACTGCAGTACGCATGTACTCATTCCCCTGTGATTTTGCCACCAACGTTGATCATTTGCAGCATTTAGCTAACTTGAGTGCAAGTTTCCTCTCCTGACACATTCCTGCTATATAACTTAAATTACTTAAGTTTTACAAAATAAGAATGTGGGAAGAAGAGTACACAAATTAATTGCTATATGAATACTGATTTAAGAGGTCAAGCAGATTACCTTTACATCTTCTATACTTGAAGTTTGTTACCACCACAGTGACCTGAGTCACCACCTTGAAAAGATGCAACCTCTGAACAATGTAACAATATTAGCAGAAATACCAAATACACCAAGCTGCCCCTGGAGAAATTAGGTTTTTCCAATGGAGCCATGCTTCATAGTAGGGTATTTTTTTTTCCCTCTCTTAATCAATATTTTTCCACTTCTGCTTCAAACAAAAAAGATTAATCAAATTTAAAAACTACAACAAACACAACCACAACCACAAGCAGCATCCCTGTGTTAAGATTATATACTTGCCTTGGCTATGTACTTCATCCTTCTTTCTCTCCCCATGTCCTACCTTTCATAGAACCATAGAATGGTTTGGGTTGGAAGGAATTTTAAATATCATGTAGTTCCATGCCCCTGCCATGTGCAGGGAAACCTTTCATTAGACCAGGTTGCTCAGAGCACCATCCAACCTGGCCTTGAACACTGCCAGGAAGGGGGCACTCAACTCTTACGTGGACTTGGATGCTGTAAGTTAAGAACTTTACATTAATGAATCTGCACACCAATATCAGTCCAAGGACGAAAACAGACTTTCCTCTTCAGCTACAAGCTTACAGTACTTAAAAATAGGGGTGGGAAGAGGGAAAGAATACTTCATTTGTGTTCCCCTTCCTATGCCTGTATTCCACAGTGATGTTTCCAGACTTGCATCACTGTTGCCCAGTTTTCAAAAGGGAATTCTGTATTTGGCAACTAAGGTGAAATCTGTTTTATACCAACTCTCTTTAAAAGTTAGAGTTACAGTATCGATAAAGTAATCTGACAAGTTACAAAAGTATACTACTACAGTAGCACATAAATCTACAGACGTGGCTCCGCTGCTACATTGTAAGTACGGGGCAGTGCCAAACCTTTTTTTACTTGCCAAAGAATAACATGGGAAGAGGGTCTGCCAGGGGAGTGCCAGCTACTGAGCTGGCAGTGAGCCTGGGAGCTGCCCAGAGTACAAATCATGGCCTTTCTACTGCCATCATTTTGAAAGCTGATCACTCGGTGTTTCTGTCATTCTTTAAGTAACAAGATCAAAAAGCACATACTTGCTTTTTGAAAGGTGTTCTGAAACATACAAATTAAAATAAAACTACAAACTTCTTTTATTCTTTCCAAGTAGCTATATAGGTAATATTTATAATAACCTCTGTTGCCCGAACCCAGACAGTGAGTCAAAGAAAAATAAAATATTAAATAGCCCTAGACTGAGAAAAAGCTGCATTTTCAATTGTTTTTGTTTACACATAAGCAGAAGCAGCAGCAAGTAGAAAGGTTTTAGTCACTTGAAGATTTCAGCTTTTGCAAGTGTTGCATCTGCTGTGGCTGCTACAGAATGAAGAGCAGAGTGGCCTATTTTCTACTTGACTCAAGTATCCCACTATTCCTTGCGCTCCTGACCAACGAGCAGTGCTATCATTTCAGCTTGCTGACTCACACGAACATCCAGGTGCAGCTGGACTGACATCCTGGTGAAGGAACAGAATACTCTGTAGCGGCCTGGGCTCAAAGACTGATTATTTCAAAAAAGCAAAGGAAAATAACTCAGGCATATACAACAAACAGAATTTCCAAACCTCACTCATCCTAAAACGTGCCCCTTATATGAGGAGGAGATACAAGAAGTGAAACAACTAAGCACAACATCATAGCTTAAATTTTGATCAAAGAAGTGCCAAGGAACATAATGAGGAGAGGTAAGGCATAAAACAAAACTAAATTTTCCTAACCACGACTGGAAAAGTTGCAGTCTTTGCTTTATTAGACAGATGTGAATGTGTCCAAAAAAATGCTTAGGAAAAGTCAACATGATGCTTTGAAGCAGTAGACAAACAAAAAAACTGTAACAGTTTTTCCAGCTACATAAAGAGCTAAAAACTTAATATTGATAACTGAATTGCAATCATAAGGCTTATATCATGACTTCCCCCATGAAAGTCACTGGTCCAGTTTTAGTGTACATGAAATAAAGTATTGGACAGCTTACATAAATACCTATTTTCTACACCTTCTGGACTACAGAGGTATTAATGAAATTTCTGTAAACCCAGGTGCCTAATTCAGCTAAATGTATAACACAGGTAGTACCTCCAGAGCTCATCAGACCATACAAACACTACTGAACTAAACAGAAGCCGCAGGTGCTCAACATCTTTAAAAACATTATGATGCAGTGCATTCAAATGTCACACCAACATTGCTCAAATCTGACTGCCTATTTAAAAAAGAAAAAATCTTTTCACTTTCATAGAAACCAGTCAGCTCACTAGAAACATGCACAAATGATATTCTACTCTAGGCTGAAAAAGCCAAACTAAGCTGTTACTTTGTCAAAAAACTGCTTTTATGCACAAGCCATTCATGGAGATCTAAGCAATACAACCACTTTTTTTACAAGCATTTTATCGAACAGCTTGCCAAGCTCCATATAAACACATTTTACTATTTCATAAAATTCATATGCCAACTTTTTGAAACATGAAGTGACAAGTTCTCAGTGGAATTTCTGCAGAGCTACAAGGTTCTTATTGCACTCAGCCTCCTGAGACTGTAAATTGACTATATGAAGCAAGAAGCCAGAATCTTTTTCTTTTATACAAGAATGCCTTGCAAACTGGAAATACTGAAACAGTCTCTGCAATCAGCTAAAGAATTCCTTTACATGAGGCTCAAAAGCCCCCAGTGACCAGCATACAACAAACATGCACCACTGCTAGATTTCTTTTGCTAATTTCTTTCAGGAGGCCCCTTAAAGTTAAGAACTAATGCTAAATATCTTCCAAGCCTCAGATATACTTTAGCTAGGTGTTTACAATTAAATAATCTTATAGTAATGATTTTAATTGCTTTCTAATTTTTTTTCCTTAGTTGTTCATATATTACTTTTACCCAAAGACCTGAAGTTACACAAAAGCAACTAAGAGTGAACTCACCAATGCCATAAAAATGAAGACCAAGAAAAGAAAGAATAAGCCACTTTCCAAGCTTCATGAAATAAAGCCTCTGAGTACATAGTACAGTTGAATTCGTGCCACGTTATATTACATGTCAATCTACCTGATAGCACTGAAACTTTGCACTTCCTTTCACCAGTTAGTTTTCTTACGGCTCAAGGTCTCCCTTTGATTATTCCCAGCTCTGACACATTAGCTATCTTTTTAGCATATTTACTTTTACTTTACTATCCATTTGCATTTGTCATACTGCTACTACGGTAGGGATTTTGAAGACATGTCCTTTATGGTGCTTTGTAGCAGCAATATAATTCCTGTGATGGTTTTCCATTGCAGATGATGGAAACAAAACAGTTAAGTTAAAAACAGACATCAAATTTCTTTTTTTTTTCATAAAACAGTAAACCCTAAGCTGTCCCTTTTTTAATGCTGTTCTTAAAACCAACGATTTTAGGGGTACTATATCAAAGAACAGCAAAATTTAACTAGCATTTCTGGTGGTTTTATTACCTCTTCCTCTCATATAGCCCATGTCTATTTTACATATATATATATATATATATATATATATAAATTAATACTTAGGAAACAGAAGAAACCATGACCATTTAACTAAAAAATATTGGAAGAGCTCAGTGGCAGCTGTAATACCTGGAAAAGCTTTAATATTTCAGGTTAGCTATGCTCCAGTATTCCTAAGATTGCAGAGCAAGGTAGTCAGAATTAGAGCTCATTTCCTGGTATTTAATCCTTCACTGGAATTAGTGTCTACCTTTTGGTTATTAATCACTTTTCTACTACAACCTCTTAAATTTTCAAGAGACATATGAATGCCATTTACTTCTCCCAGGACTTCTCTACTAATCTAGTAGCATTCCCTTAACCACTTCCAAAATTTTATTTAAAAGTTGTCGTTTTTCCACATTCAGTTTCTTCTTTTTCAGTTTCAGTTGGCCGTAATGGAAGGCTATTCCCTGTAGCATTCTGACAGAAAGCAATCACCTCCAATTCTCAGGTATATTTTATCCAGCCTTACAGTATGCTTAGAATAGTCTGCAAACACAGCCTGCATTTGTGCACCAGGCACACACCACAGTGAGAAAGTGCTCGATGGCTCTTCTGAAAGCAAAGTATTCTATTTGGAACCCACACCTGCACAAGAGCCTTGCTCAGGCCTCAAGACTGCTCCCCTTCAACAACTGCATGCCAGTCAAGCAATCCCAAACCCTAGCTCTCCATCACTCCCTTAACCACAGTACCGTGAAAATGGCATCCAGGGAATACCTATCCCATGGTGCCAGCTGTCTTTTCCCCAGAAAAGAGAAGAAACCTTGCTTAGCCAACTATATGGGCTTAATGCCTAAGGGACCTCTCTGGATCAATCCAGCAGCCAGGTGTTTGGGGACAGGGACTTGTATCCTGCTCTCTCACAGGAAACTGATGGAGGCACACCTGTGCGTAGGTACTGAACAGAAGCCGCCGGTTCTGCCTGCAAGGAGCGTCCCAGACAGGCCATCAAGCCAAGCCTGCCCGGCACTGGGACCAGCGGGATACCTGGGGCTGGGGACACATCAGGGACCAACACACGCCCCGGGAGCTTTCCGAGCCGCCCGGGAGGGAGCAGCCGGAGAGGGGCCGTGGGGAGCCAAGTGGTCCTCGCTTCCCAATCCCCTGCAGTAATAGGAACAGAACGTCAAAGTACGAACGCGGTCGCACAAAAGACGAAAGCGACGACCTGAAACACGGCATGAAAAGCAAAGGCGACCCCAGGGCACAGCCTGCTGACACCAGGGATGGCGGGGGGAAGCGGGGCAGAGCGGGACAAGCTTTAGGCTGGACATTAGGTAGAACCGCTTACATAAAGGGTGATTAGAGACTGGAATGGACTGCCCAGGGAGGTGGTGGAGTCATCGTCCCTGGTGGTGTTTAAGGAAAGACTGTATGTGGCACTTAAATGCCACGGTCTAGTTGAACATGGTGATGTTCGGTCATAGGCTGGACTCGATGATCTCAGAGGTCTTTTCCAGCCTAATTGATTCCGTGACTCCGAGCAGCCGGGCACCGATCCGCGGGGCCGGGGCACCGGGGCCCGCTCCCGGGGCGGGGCGGGGGATACCCGGGCGGGCGCCGCGCTCCGGCCCCCGCGCTGCCAGAAACTTTCCGCGGAGGGAGGGAGGGAGGGGAAGGAAGGAGGGGAGGGCGCTGGTGCGGGGGAGGTGGAAGGGGGTTCTCGGCGCGGCCCTTACCCGTCCTTGCGGCGGGCCTTGTAGACGTGCCCGTAGGTGCCTCTGCCCACCTTGCATCCCTCGTACTCGAACAGGTCCTCCACCCGCTNGCGGGGGGGGAGGGGGCGCGCTCCGCCGCCGCCACCCGCTTCAACTCGGCTCCTCGCGGCGCGGCGCGAGGGGTGCCGGGAGTCGTAGTGCGGCTGCGGGAGCCGGCCCCGCCGCTGCACGCGGGACGCCGTAGCGGCAGAACTACAACTCCCGGCATGCCTCGGACGGCCCCGGCCGGGCGGCGTCGGCGCACTGCCTTCCCCGGAGACACCGGAGCGTTTCAGCGGCCGCTGGGAACTTGCTGACTCTTCACATTGCGCGCAAAGGCGGGAGCGGCGAGCGCGGCCGGACGCGGCGCCTCTGGCTGGCAGGGAGCGAGGGAGGGAGGAATAGAGGAATGCAGGGCGGACACGCACCCCGTCCTGCGGGGCGCCGCACAGTGCAGCGAGTTGTTTATCTCGCCAGGTGCCATTCACTGCCTGGCCCCGCCCCCCGCCGGGATGCTGGCCTGTGATTGGTCAGTGCGGCCCCGCCGTGCGGGGGGCGGGGCGGGGCCGGGCTGGCCTCAGGGCTGCGGCGCTGCGGGTCCATGTTGGAAACCGGAGGTTTCGGAGCCTCGGTACAGCCAGATGCTGTTAAATAAACCGATCACTCACAGAAATACAAGGGCACATATCGTGCTTGTGCTCAAGATATACCCCAGGCGTATTGCTGCGTCTTTACGACCCGATGCCGTAGCAAGGCTGTGCCTCTTCAGCTCCAAGCAGAGAGAGTTTTAAACAAACGTGGCGCTGCTTTGGGGTTCAGATTTCATCAGAGTCCTTTGAAAGCATAGAAGCATTCAGGCGTCTTAATGTTATGTCTCGGTCTCTCGGAGATTTTTTTTTTTTTTGTGAAAAGTGTCGCTCTGCAAGCTTACTCATATAATGGAAGTGCCACACAGAGCTAACCAAATACGAAGACTCACACAGAATCATGGAATCAGTTAGGTTGGAAAAGGTCTCTGAGATCATCGAATCCAACCTATGACCAAACACCACCTTGTCAACTAGACCACGGCACTAAGTGCCATGTCCACTCTTTCCCTAAATACCTCCAGAGATAGTGACTCCACCACGTCTCTGGGCAGTCCATTCCAATGTCTAATGAGCCTTGCTGTAAAGAAATTCTTCCTAATATCCAACATAAACCTCCCGTGGTGCAGCTTGAGACGATCTCCTCTATCCTGTCACTTGTTGCCTGGGAAAAGAGTCTGACCCCCGCCTACAACTTTCAGGGAGCTGTAGGGAGTGTAAGGTCAACCTTGTCGTGACCTTATATTACTTGCATGTTACATCCTTCTCTAGAGGCAAGCAACGATCCCTTGTGTATTCAACCTTAGATTACTACTGCCAGCAGCAAGTGAATGAAGCAGAATTAAATTAGAGGAGGGGAGAGTAAAAATGGAATCTGGCCATATACAGAAATCATTTCTGTTCATCACCTGCTCTGCCAGCATTACTTACCTCAATGGAAAGTTTTTCCACATGCTGGATGGGAGGGGTAGAGGAGCTGATGAGAAGCTGTCATTGCTGACAAAGCACAGGGAGGTGTCAACCGCACGATAAGGTACAGTGCTATATATGATTACTAGCGCATAGC
Organism: Daphoenositta chrysoptera; assembly: GCA_013397915.1. Lineage (NCBI taxonomy): Eukaryota > Metazoa > Chordata > Aves > Passeriformes > Daphoenositta > Daphoenositta chrysoptera. Next base: position 440,464 of record VZRO01007267.1, on the reverse strand, counting down.
TAAGTCATGAGGTCATAGACAGAAATTTGTTTCTCAAGGAAAAGTGGGGAGTGTAACCATTTTGATGTGATTATTTCTTCCAGAAGGCAATAGATGATTCAGAATTTCCCTCGGGACAGGTAGCTAGCAACTGAAATTCTCAGAAAACTTCATCACTCCTTTACCAAAGTAATATTTTCCAGAGAACTGCAAGTGCTTTGCTTTGCAGTTGCAGATGTAGATCTTTCTGAACAAGGCCTGATCATGACCTGGCAATTTTTCTGAAGAGGAGGAAGAACACCATCGATCTTTCAGTGTCAACATTAAAGACATTTGCTAAAATTAGAGCTAACTATTTAAATTTTGCAAAGCATTCACATCTTTGGTCACCTAGTAATCAAAGCCAACACTGAGAAGAAAGGGAAGCAGACTTAAAAACGAAAACTTATCTGTAGAAGGTTATTCTACCCAGATTTATTCTGCCAGTTTTAACATCAATAGGAACAAGGACTATGTTGCTGTTGGTAATAATAAACTCTTCAAGTAGTTCCCGTTGCCCTCTCTGACCAAGAGAAATAGCCATTACTACCCATTTTTACTGCTAAGGCATTTGTTTTTACTCTTTCAACTCTACAATGTACTGACAAGACTGTCTTTTATTGTAATTCCTTTTAAGTCCACAGTGCTGGTGAGAGAGGGCTAACAGCACCCCCATTATGGTAACCTGGCATTTGTAAGCCAAGACAGCATAATTTCCCCTCCACCCTATACTGTGCACAGCTCCCTAGTGTTGCAAGCAGCCATTTTATCCTTTCTTCCGTAAATCAATTGTGCTTTGCCAGTACATTTTTTGGCCCTCACTGCTGCTACTGGGAGGCTGTCCGAGAGAAACCTCTCTAACAGCTGGAAGCCTTTTAAAAATGTCAAGCCTACATTTCCTTGTGACCAGTCCACATCCATCTTTTCTTCCTGTGCAAATACTGTCCTGAAGTAGCCTTTCCCACTCTCCTGTGTGTACCCGTGCCAAAAGTATTTATAGACAGCAGCCTCATCCCCACACAGTCTTTGTTTTGCTGGACTAATCAAGCCATGCTCTTCTCATTCCCCTTGTGAGCTCTGCCAGTGAAAGCTGGACTGGTACAAAGCTGGTCGTGAAAAACACAGAGCATGAGCTGTGCCCTGATTCCTTCTCTCGTGACACAGCCCTACTTCTAGATTCTGAAGTCATATGTTGGCCATAGAAAAGCCACTAAAAGCTTAGAACCAACTAAGCAGCTTCAAGCACAGGCCTGCTCAGAGGCTGGTAAGAATGAGGATACCATCTCATTTGGACAGAAGTTTTACTGATTCATGGTTAAACGATGGAAATGGGCACATTTGTTTCTTCTTGAGATTGGAGTACACGGCAGGATTCTGTTTCAAGTTCATAAAGGTGGAAAAAACCGTTTCTGTGGGCACAGGCTGTCAGACCTGCTGGAAAACAGCTGGCTGGCGTCTCCTCTCCAGGTGGTTCACAGAGCAGGAGCAGCAGCAAGCAGGCATTTACAGAGCGGCGATGGCAAATCGTCTGAGAGAAAGAGACAGAACAACACTGTGACATTTCCATTGCTCTTCCAAGTAATTAGAATAGTTGTGATACCAGTAACACATATTTAATGGCATTCATGTTTTCTTTTAAAGTGTTTTACTAATTGTATTATTCATTTCTGGTCAGAAGAGAAATGACTGTAACATTTTTGATATGCAGTGCCATATCATTAGTTAATTGTGCTGATGCAGAAAGTTTGCCCTAGCAAAGAAAACAGAAAATGATGGGCTTGCAGATTGCAAACAGGACTTTTTTCATCCTGCCAGCCTAAATCAAAATGCCACGTTGTCACTCATTAGAGTCACCATTCCTTCCAAATCTCAAGTCACTGGAGTTAAGTTTCACTGGAGGTGAAGGATATGTCGAACAAGACTGAAAGTTGAGGAATTGACTATCCTCACCAGTTCTCTAAACAATTCTCCAACACAGATAAGACACAAATTTCCAATGTAAAAAGGAAAAATTTGGTCTTTAACACTTCAATGTCAAGAAAGTGATACATGCAGAACATTTTTCTTCTTTGTAGATTGCTTTGCACTTAAAAACATTCTTATTTTCTTTCCAGATTGCTTCATTCCATGGGCAATCTCTTAGAATTCTCTCTTCATTTGTTAAGGAGACCAAAAGATAGGTCGTGGGGTTTTTTATTTTTCTAGGCCACACTTGGAAGTAACAGCACCTTTTCTAAACTCGCTCTCTTTGTAAGGTTTAATTTGTTAATCTAATGGAAAATTTTTGATTCTTAGGAATAAAGATAAGCTTTCTTCCAGTAGATCTTGAGGGGAGTATTAATAAACACGTGCACTCAGTGTTAACTTCTGTCTGTCACATTTAAAGCTGATGTTGCTTCACTTAAGAGTGGGAGGATGGCTCTCAGAATTCTGAGGGATACAAGCAGAGAAACCTTAGAATGAATAGAGGTCTCACATGAACTGTATTATCATCTCTCCAGATGCAGAGAAAAACTAACAGACCTATTCCAGAATGTGTAGAGATATATTTGGTATTTTTAAACATATTTGTGTGAGCGTGAAGAGCCCAGTGAAAGTGGGACAGCACCAGAGGATTTCTAATAGGGACAGATTAGAAAGTCCCCAATTGCTTGTAGGTTCAAATGTTATAATTCCCAGTAAAACTCTGAATTTTTTAATCTTTAATGTCAATTAACTTCTAAACCCCTATAGTAAAAGTATTACCCTTATAATGTTGGTTTAAAAAACAAATTACATAACAAAGGGGCTCTATCAAGATTTTACAGTAAATCTAGAGGATTGAAAGGATTGAAAGAAGGGAGTGGTGACTTCTGCACTCATGATATAATTATTTGGCTAGCTCTGTTTTGTTGGGGGTTTTCTAATTCATTTTTATAGTACTATAATCCAAATAGTACTAAACCAGAAACCTTGCGCTGCTTTTCTTGAGCATAATCCAAGAACCTGGTCCCAGAATAGTCTGTACTGCTTTACACCATGTTTTTTTCCTGAGAAAAAGAGAACCCTTGCAAAAGCTATTCCCTGCCTTCTCTTTACAGACTGGCAAGAATGAACACTTACTTGACAAAATCAAGGTAATTCATCATTCAGCAACTAAAAACCAGTGGGAGACAGCAAAGTAAAACAGTTTTTTATGTGAAATTATAGTGATTAAAGTGAAAGAATTAAAGTGAAATCATTCTGTGTTGCTCAGTGTGCTAGAGTTCGTCATTATGCCTCTATACCTCAACCTTATTTCTCAAGCAGTGTAACCACATGTGTATCTTTCTTCGGATATCCACTTATTCCCTGTGAATTGTGAAGCAAGATGCACAAGGTTATTTCATTCGGGGAGCAGCATGCAATGTTGTAGGCTGGCTTCAGTTTGACAGAAAAAGAACTAACAAAAAAGCCAGAGGATACTATTAATTAATGCCTTTGTGTTCACATTTGAGAATCAGTATGACAGCTGGTTTAGAAGGCAAGCCAATACCTCCAAAGCAGGGATTTAGAGTAAGCCTTGAATTTCAAAAATGTAGAAGTTGCCCATAATTATGGAGAAAGCATAAACTCTAATTCCAAATATAGCAGCCTAAAATTTCATCCTTTGGAGCTGCACAGTCAGTGTAACTGAGTTTCCTTGTCTTCATTGGTATCCATGGTTTCAGTCTTCCTGCATTGTTGGCATTCTTATTCTAGCACCATCATATTCCATCCACTGTAGTTCCTTGCCAGCCCTTAAAGTTTTTAGAAGTTAAGTAATTCTAAACTTCGCTTAAGAATCCACTGGAAAAGACAGTACCATGTAACGTAAAAGTAAAGATGTTTCTTTACTTACCCTTGAAGCATTTAAAGGAGAATACAGCTAAACTGCTCTGTCTGATAGCTTTCTGCTGTTAAATTCATTCCCACAGAAGAAATAGAATTGTGCTAAAAAGATAACCTGAACCATATTAAGTTCTACTCTTAGGTTTTCAACTTTTTCCTTGGATATAATAGGTTTTATACCACTGTATTGACCCAATCCATCCTAAATACAAGCTACAGCTACAGAACAGTATTTGATGACAGGTCTATACAAAATGCATAATTTATATAGAGAGAATATATATTATTCTTTAATGTTGCTGCTAGCCAATCAGTTTGTGATGCCCTATTACAAGTGTTTTCAACAGCAAATGTTCATACAGGCATCAATAAATCATCTTTGGGTAGGAGACGTAGGACAAGGAATAACAAACATCAGTTGTACCAAGTGAGGCATATATGGGAAAACCTTTGAGTGATAAAGACAATTACATAATTAATTGTCTGAAGATACTGTGGAATCATTAGACTAAAATTAAAATCATTAGATATTTTTAAGAAAATGTTAGATAAACCTCTGTCAGATATTTCGTAGGTAAGGCAGCATTAACATGATGAGAAATTAGATTTCTTGTTTTTCTTTCCAGACCTATTTTCCCATGTCTTTGTTATTCTGTATGACATAAGAAGGACCCTCAGTTCGTGGACTAAGCAGTTAAAAGTCAAAAGACAAAAGTAAACCATGTGTTTTCATGACAGAAAGGTTATCCCGCAAGGATTCATACTTAACGCTGAGCTGTTCACAGTTCATAAGTGAACTGGGAAAAGGCATGAATGATGATGTGACAACATTTAAAGAACGTATCTAGTAATTCAGATCTAAAGCTGATTGAAAAGTATTGCAAGAGGCTTCCACAATACTGTATGAGTAGTGGTAGTTGAAAAGCAGTGTTCCAAAGCACAAAGCAGCATAATGCTAAAGGGGGTAAAAACATACAGACATGATGAACTCTAAAAGCTAGTGTCAACCAGCCTTGCAGTCACTGTGAGTAGGTCTCTGAACAAAGGTCCAGTGCTCAGAAGTGATTAATAACACGAGAAAGATTAACCTTTTTTAGGAAAAGGATAAGAAGACATAATGTAAAACACCTCTATAGTGCAGTGCACTACTTGCACATTGCTTTCAGTTCTAGTTACCCCAAAGTCCATATAGCAGGATTACACTAATGTTCAGGACTGAATAACCACAACCCAGAAAATCAAAATGGCAAAATACAAATACATTACCAGCTTTTGAATACAAAATACTGGCACTGTCTTAGCAAGTCTGCAGTACTCAGATTACTGGAAGATGGGAAGACATACAGAAGGGATTATTGCTACCTCCTTGCCCTTTTCAGATAGTTTTTCATTGTGTGCTTGTTGGGCCTCTGGTCTTGTCTACTACAGCCGTTCTTATGATCCTATGAGGAGAGGCTAAATACATTTGGATTTCTTAGCTGGGAGGATAAATGATGGGGGGTTGAGGGGTGATAAAAGTGGTAAAAAATAAATTGAGACAAAAGGCATATTTGATTAATATTGTGTCATTTGCAGCTATTGTATACTATAGTCCAGAGGAAACTTCCAGCTCAGGAATTCACTGGAACACAGTTTGTTAGAATATGAGGAGTTGTGCTAACAAAAGAAACAAGTGATCCAAGAGCTAAATCCCTCCTGCCTGTGAACGATTTTGTGTAACTATGGTGGAATTAGATTCAGAAAAACCTAAGGACTCCTATTCTGAGAGCCTCAATATGTTGCCGAAGTTCTGGTTTTCTTGTTTCCACCCTAATTTTATTATTTCCTAACTCCATCTGTGCTTCAGTGACAAAATCCTAAATTATCTAGATTCCAGAACTGTATTTACAGCCAAATAGGAAATGACAGCATTGGCTGCTGGCTCATGATGCTGAAGAAGTTGAGCAACTCTGAATTTTAAAAGAAAGCCAGATGGTCTAATGAGAGCAGAAACCAGAAGTTTCATTGTCCTGCATGGTTATATTTCTTTGGGGAGCAGGCTTTCTACCTGTAATGCAAGGTAGAATATTTTCCCATCTTTAGGGAAACTTTTATATTAAAGTATTACTAAAACTATCACTTAGCTTTACTAGCTGTGTCCATCAACCAGTAAAAAATTTGCACTCAGCCAAATTTCACTCAGCCTAAAAAAAAAACTGACCAAAATCTTTTTATACCTCAGGCTACAATATTGCCAATACAACTCAGGAAAAAAAAAATATTATCCTGAGTCAAATTCCTATCATTAATGCCATATATAGAAAAAACTTAAGCTCTGACTGCTGAAGTAAAAATACTTTTTAAGCCCTTATTACCAGACCTCAAAAATTTTATTGTCAAACCCTTACTGTGCTTTTGGCTGAATCAAATATCAACTATATCAAAATATCAAGGAGAAGGTGGCTATGGCTTTGGCCTCACAGAAGATGCACAAGAAAGACTAGATGCAGGGAAAGCATGGGAATGATGGATCCACAATCACTCTTACTACAGAATGTGAATGCCCTTGCTGCTGAGTAACTTCTAATTACTTGCTTCTGTCTTACCTTCACTCCAATTTTACACAGTCACTCAGCAAAATTAGAACAATCAAAAGCATTAAATCAATGCACCTAAGCTGAAGTATGTTCAACTCCCAAGTTAATGTTTCCTTGAAGGATAAAGTGCCCTTGGTTTCCTGTAGCCTCAGGTAGTATATTGTGTCTGGTTGTGAGGGGGTTAATTTTCCTCACAGCAGCCTGTGTGGTGTTGTGTTTTAGATTTGTGACCAAAGCAGTGTTGATAACACACCCGTGTTTAAACTACTGCTGAGCAGCACTCACACAGCATCAAGGCCTTCGCTGTTTCTCACTCTGCCCCCACAGCACGTAGGCTGACATGAGCTGACCAGAGAGGTCCTGCATGCTCTGTAACATCATGCCCAGTTATGAAACTGGGGGGGGAGGTTTTGCAAAGTTACCATTGCTTGCAGACTGGTTGGGCATCAGTCTGCTCGTGGGAGGTGGTGAGTGCCTTTCCATCACTTACTTCTTTTTCTTTGTCCTTTTCTCTTTCATTGCCTTGTGAAACTGTCTTTATCTTGACCTATGCCTTTTTCTTGCTTTTGCCCTTTCAGTTGTCTCCCCCACCCCACCTCAGTGGAAGTAAAGGGAGAAGCTGGGTGGGTATTTAGTGGCTGGCCAGGGTCAACCCACCACCCACAGAAAAGCTCTGAGGAAAGAATGAGAAGGAAATGGGATGCATCTTACCAGACTAATTGCTTTGCCATGGCTCTCTTCTTCAATGCTGTAGGTGGAAACAAACCAAATCAATATTGTTAGGGACTGGGTGGAAGAAGTTACACTTCATTTGCTCTCTCCCATCTGCAAGAAGACAGTATGGATCTCGAAGGGGTTAACAAACTGGTAATAGTTCCTGTTATGTGAACGAAACAAAATATGCTGCTTCTTCCAACCTTTAATGCAGGCATAGGCAACCTATAGCTCATGTGGCTTCTGCAAGAGCTACACCGTATGACAGACAGATAGCAGGCAGTGCAGCAATGCAAGTTCCTGCACCATCTGTATGTACAGCTGTCAGAAAAAGCAAATAAATTGGGACAAGTAAAGCTAAAATTACCGTGCCACCTTGGCCCCAGGTCTACCATCCAGCAGAATCCTTCCCAACAGCCTACAGTGCCATTCTAAAGTTTGACCTCCTCTAAGTGTGATGGGGTGTCACATGAACTTGAGCTTTCATCTCTCATCTTCCTTAATCTGAAACTGTTGTGTTTGATTCTGCACAGCTCCAGTCTGATACCATGACATCCAAACCAAAATTTTCCCCTGACTGAAGTTTTCCTATGTTGGGTAAACCTGTGGTAAAACAAGCTCCTCCAATAACCCTGAGACTTCTGAGGAACTGTAGAAATTTGGATTCTACACATGCATGAGCTTTTCAGGACTGTTGGAAAGCAAAAAATCATGGAAAGAGGTTTTTTTGTTTGTCATCTCAGAGTAAGGAGACTGAAATTTTAGGAAGTGAATTTAGTATACCCTTTAAATAGAGCTTCAGTATTAAGTTAATGGAGACATGTTTAACTCAGAGTCTTTTTCAAACCACTTTGTTACCATTGGAAAAAATGCATTGTATGTGTTTCAGTTCTGGCTATAAAGTAGAAACAATCATCTTTAGACATCCATAATAGGGCTGTCTCAAATCTGATTAGCACTCCGAGTACTAACCATTCCTTTATTAGTAGTACTTTATTATTGCAAAATGGTAGCTGCTAGTGCAAACAAAGCTTTCTTCATATAACCCATTGAGTCCATCAGTTGCAATGGATTCTCTGGCATTAGACAAAACACTGGGAGCTGTAACTTCAGCATGCTTGTTTTTGAAGTAAGCATGCTTGAAATAGAAATATATGTGCTATCAATGGTAACAGAAACAATAACAGTAGACTGGCATCAGATTACCAAGCTGTTCTCAGTAGTGAAATCCTGACTATTGTATGTAGTGAACTGGATGCTTAAGGAAAAGCAAATAAACTAAGATAAAGAAAAATTCTTGAAATGGTGACTGTTGTGCTGGTTACACTAAGAATCCAGTTTGGGTGCTAAAGTCACTTCAGTCTGCTTAATTTTGATGTGTTGCTTTTGAATCTAGTAACTCCCAAGTAGAGATCAAGTTCTGCTCTAAAGAAAGGAAAAGCCCTGGCTTCTTTGGTTCTGTGCTCCATTCCTCATGCTTTCCCCATGTCCACACCTCAGGTTCCCTGCCCATTATCAATCTTCCCTTCCCCCAGTGTCCACAGCTCCCTCCTCCTGCCTCCCAGCTACCAGCTGGGTGAGAACCAAGGGGATGTGGCTGCTTCTGAGCTGGGCATGTGCTGGCTGCCAGCAAACTCAACATAATAAATAACCTTTGAGCTCAGGCAGCAGCCTTTCAGTCACGGCAGTGATTTGAAGGAAGTAGTCTTTCCTTTACTGAGCTGTTATGCTTCTTAAAACTTGGAAGAATTTCATAGCCTGAAGTTTTCTGTTTCTGAGCCAAATGTAACTGAAATGAACTTATGGATTCAAAAGTTATTAGAGAGGGTCTGACAAGATGGGTAGGCAAACAGAATATCACCTAATCCCTGTTTCCTGAGTCTTACAATCCAAGAGAAGTATCCTTTGACAATGTAATAGATACAGTTCCCAGAAGTTTATAAATAAGGTTTAATAATGGAATGTAGAGCAATATGCAAAATATTGGTCTCAGGAGTTTTCATACCATTTACAATATTCAAGGGAATTCTCCAAAGCCATTTAGCAGAAAAAGTACAGTGGTTTTGATTTATTTGTATTCATACAGAAATTAGTAGAGACTAATTTCTACTTTCAGGAGCCAGAACATGTGTCCTTGTTAAATGTCTCTGCTCCAGCAGTTAGATATCATTTCCCAAACAAATATAATTGTAGTTTATTGTCAGAACTAGACAGAATTATATATAAATTAAAAAGGAAAAGGAAAAAAGTATTCATGGGTCCATACTATACAATCCTACTGAACGAAAGATTTTAACTGCCTTTAGGACATCCTGCATACAAGAGATCTTCTACTTGAATATCCACAGATGAGAATCATAGGCAGTGTATGTATGACTGTATTTGCTGGTTTTATTAAGTGCATTCTTTTTCACATTTTGAGCATCCTAGGCTGTACCTGACCTGAATTCAGATGCAAAAAGAACTGGTTTTGGCACAGTGCAGGTAACATGATACCTGTTCTAAAGCCTGATAAAATTGCATACTTTCTTTTCTGTATAATCTCTTTTCCTTGATATCATTTGAATATTGATACCACATGTCATCCTTATCCCTTCCAAAACACACTAAAAGTGAGGGGGAAAAAGAAAAAAAAAAAAAGCCAGACACAAATTCACCTTGATATGACCTTGATGGAAGGAAGACAAAGACGTGCTGAACTCAATGGCATTACTAATTAATTTATTTATGACTGGCAATAATTTGAATTGCATTGAAAATATGTCAGGTCCCTGAAATAGTAGAAAAGTCTGTCTAGTGTCAAAAATATATTTCAGAAGAACTTAATGTCTGAAAGAATTCTGGTGGTCATACCAGTTCAGGATAAACTGAAAATAGAGGAGTAAATTTGGTAAATTACTGATGAGGAAATAATATGCAGTGACTGTAGCTCATATTGGTTAGGCAGCAAAGCACATAATACACTTTCACAGAGAAAGGGGCTAATAGAGAAGTTCTACACATATATACGAGAAACAATATTGGAAATAAAGATAAAATATGGAAGAAAGCCTAAGAATATGGGGAATTTGATTTCCCAGCTCGAACTGATCATATTTAAAATGCAAATCTAAGTGCTGTGCCCTGACCACTGCAGAGCTTTCAGCAGGCAAGTCACGTAAAATCCCCTTCAGGACCTCTTTTCTACATACAGAAGCTATATGGACTTATCTCATGCGCTATTAACCAAACAAGTTCAATTTTTGTGTGTGGTTTCTCTTACATCGACTTAGAACTATTTTTATCTGTTTGCTTTATGACTATACATTTACACCGTAAGCACAAATTAGGTTTGCAAACATTTGCTCCATTCAGAGTCATTACTTCTCCCCCATCCTTTATCACTGACCATTTGCAAAAGGCCATTTACCCCCACAGTTCTGCCAGACTGACCCCAAACAGGTCCCTGGTGCCAGCAAGGCTGGCAAGCAACATCCAGTGAAGTATCCAAGGGGATGAGCCAAGGAGAACCTCCACAACAGGTGTAGGTGCAGTAACCTGCTGCTGGATGGTGACAAGCAACGAGGTGCTGGATCTTCATCAGTTCCAGCTATGCTGGGAAGGAAACATCAATCTGCTGCCCTGCTGACAGCTGAACCAGTGTAAACAGATCTAAACCATTCTAAAGCCTTGACTGCACACAGCCTTGTGTTATATACTTGCTATATTGATTGGAAAATCAATAATGCTAAGCAGGTAACACCCCTGTGCAAGCACATTTATAGCATTCTAAAGGATTTTTTTCCCTGATGTGATGTTCCTATAAATTCCACTCTAATACAATAAGTAATTTTATCATAATCTACAGCATGAAGTGGTGTTGCATCCTGACCCAATATATAAGCATAAAGGATGAGTATCTTTATCTATCATCTCATAAGGCCATTTTAATTTAATCTTATCTAATTGCACTGCAATGTACAATAGTGCAATTTTAAAGTAGTTTTACGATGCCTTTATTAGCCAAATAAAAAAAGGAAAACCAAAAAACTACTGAGCAGGGCGAAATGAAGCTGCAGGATAGCTGGGAGAGTCGGGCTGTAAGCTATTATGTTGTTTCCATGCTGTGTGACATGGAATGTGCCACACTGAGGGGTGCTGATAGCCCCCAGCTGTAGCCAGGTCTCCTGAGTGCCCTTTGGTGGCATTTGAAAGGATACAACTTGAAACCAAGTAAAACAGCAGAATAAATTGATAATTTCTGATATTAAATTCCTTCAGCTGCAACATTTTATTTATTACACAATATATTTCAAAATTATACCCCTTAATTTAAAAGTATCTTCCTTAAGAAACCTAGCCAGAAGTCATTGATATATGCAAATATATATTGAATGCATAAATACAAAACACATAAAATTGTCTTTTTCTAATCATAAGATTGCATTAACACAGGTAGTGCTGCTTACCTGCTTTGATGCTTCTATCAGTATACTGACTTCGTGGGTGTAACCTTTAGGTGCAGTTTAGCACCGAGCCTCCTGCATGTTTACATGCCATTTTAAAAGTCTGCTCTTCCTTTTCCCTTCGCCTGAATCACACAGTCCTCAGAACTTACTGTCCTGCTGAGTTGTGAAGCTGTGGACAAGCACAGTAGGTCTGGAGAACCAAAACCTGCAGGCGAGTAATGCATATTTGAGCACTTGCCAGTGCCCATGGCCACGTGGTGGGCAAGTGTTCCTGTGCTGTGCCTGTCAGCCACCCAAATTTCTAACAGAGTTAAGAACTGAATGACAGTTTTCCTAAAGGCAGCATCAGAGTTAGAGAGTTCAGAAATGGCTTAATACTTGGTAAAAGCTCCACCCAGGCAATCCACAATATCTTAGGAATGCAAATATTTTGCAGCACTCTGATCCTGGCAGGAGGTTTCTTCTTTATAATCTTATAACAAATCCAAATCCAATAATTTTATCCTGTGGGACAATTTCTGCATTAAAATAGCAAACTCAGATATCTTTCTTAGTCAGAGGATTTGAAGCTGCAGTCATTCTGAAAGCTCCACTGTAATTAATATATATATATGTATATATATGTGTGTACATATATATAAAGAAATAGCCTGCTAATATAAAAAATAGCAGTACCAGCATATGAAGGCAAGAAGTTTAATTTCTTGATTTAAATAATTTAGATACAGCATTAAAAATAACATTAGATGAGACTTAAGATCTCACGTTAAGACACAAATCCACCTACTATTTCTAGCCAAGATTCCATTTACTGGAATAAAAATATTTGGACAGGCAAGTACCAAAAAGAAATGACAGGAGCTGATCTCCCGATAATGATTTGTATAAGGATATCCCAGAGTAGGGGCAAATTCTGGGACAGCACATGGACAGCCATAATAATTATGTAATCCAGCTGGAGTTAATGGGATTATGGCTACCCTTCCCTGGTTTTCCTTTAGTATAACCTTGTATAGCAGAGAGAGTTTGATAGAAGATGTGTTTCCCAGCTCAGGAATCAGAAACCTGTGAGAAGGACCCTGAAGACAAGCTACCCCTGAAGCAAAAAACCAGCACTTCCTCCTGCAAGTCAAGACACAAAGCAAACTTGAAATACACCCTGTCTGAGAAAAGATTTGACAAAACATGACTCCAAACTGCTCAGCAGCTCAAAACAACAGGACCATTTGGTACTCTGGGTGGGAAGGCTGAAGTAGGTCCCATTATCCCTGCACTCTCTTGTGTGGTAGAGGCCACCTTGCACCATCACCCTTGTTGATAAAAAATAAGGGAACAGTATATTTTTTTTTCAAAAACACACAGTGTCAACTCCTGGCCCAGAGCATTTCACACGTGTTCCTCACTGCCCAGAGTTCAAGCAGATAAACATGTGGCTGTGCTGTACCAGGGACTGCAGACTCTGCCTTCGCATTATCTCAGTGAGATGGCTATCTGCTACTGCTACTGCATTTATGCAGAAAATGCAGGAACACTCAGCAACTGGTCCAAGGTGTGTCCCAGACAGACAGAAATACCTTTTAGTCATTTGCATAAAGTCTTTCATACTGTGAAACAATCAGTACAGGAGGGAGTACAAGCCCCAGAAGATCTAAACAAACCCAATGCTCAGAAGCTGTTGTGGCTTGAAAGAAGTCGCATTGGACATAGGGTTTGACAGGAAATACTCTGTCATTTCACTGACAGACTTGAGGTTTCTCTGAGGTCCAGTTGTGACTTTGAGGAATTTAGCACCCAATACAGAGAAAAGGAGTTTGCTTAGAGTTGTTGTCTGTGTAGTTTTTTGAACCTATGTAGCTCCTGGGCTGTGTGTGGCATGTATTCAGAATGTTTTCCACCTTTATGTAGTCCCCCCATTATCAGTTGGAATTATGTGGCAAAATTAACCACCCTAATCTCATACTAAGAATGCTACTTTTGTATTATGTTTGTTACATGATCTTATGTATTGTTAAGAATGATACATACTCTTGCTTTTTTTTGAATACTAATGTTTTCCATTAAATGCTCTTGTGTCATTTTAAAAAATCAATAGCTGTATTACCTCCAGATTGCCTCATGTATTATGGCACTGTAAGAAACTGGGTGTTGGAAATAAAATGTTAAGCCACCCAAAGCCACTGCAGTTAATCATATTTAACACCTGACTAAACTGGGCTCACAAAAAGCTCAGAGCTTTAGGTAGAGTCCTGCTCAAGTCATTCTGTTGTATTATGTGAAAGCCCATTAGTAACTGCAGTTTCTATTAAAGCTGGATATAATTCTAAGAAGCCAAAGACCCTGTTTGTATCTTGTTTTTCTGGTACAACAAGTCTCAGAAGAGCTGATAATTTATTTTCCTATGACCTACAGATTGACTACTGATCACAAATCTATTTGCTTTTAATTAGTATATCATCATGAAAAGCCTATGAGAGGACACTGCAGAGAGTATGCTCTGCTGGCCAACCTCCATAGAGAAGCCATAGTGCCGAGTGGCTTTTTATTTACTCTCTTGAACCTATAATAAATACATCCTCTATAGTAATCAATGTGTTAACTTTGATTAACTTTCTCTATCCATATTTCCATCACAAAACTGATGTGAAAACTCAGCTTTTGTTTTGTTTGAATCATGTAATCCCCCCAAACAGCTCACACTTGAAATGGATCAAAACCCCCAGCTCTGAAGAGCAAGCAGAGTGTTAAGGCAGGGCAGGCATCAGCGTGGAGACACACGGGTTTTTTTGAAACAGGGTGGGATTAGAGACAGATTTACAAAGAGTCAAGTACATCAAGGAAAGGGGATAGGAGCTCAAGGATGTCCTACTGCATATTACTTTAAAAGGTATGCTTTTTCCTTTGTGGAAATGCTTGAACTTGACTATTTTTTCACTTGAAAGGAACAGCCTTTTCTTCTGTCTCTTAGCATATGAAAGGAACGGGCTTTTAGTGGTAGCTGGATTTTCTTCAGCTTGCAGACAAGGGAAAAATTCTGATTTCCTCAGAATATATATTTTACCTATAGAAAATATGGCCTTTTCATCCTCCTGGATCCTTTTTGATCCCTCCACATAATTTTCTTAGGTTCCCAAGCTTTTCTTCATTCCATGAAGATGTGCCCTTGGGTCATCCCAGTACATGTGGTTGGGAACATGCAACTTTGTGTGCCTGGGCCTTTGTCACTGCTGGGGATATTACAATGGTCATAACCACTGCTTCCTGTACTGAATTTGACACTAACTACACTGTTCCAGTCCTCCTACTTTAAGATCCACTACATTGGTTCCCCCTTTCATAGGACTCACAGGCAATCCCCAGCAATTTAGCTTCCCTGCAGCAATGCCTTTACCCAGAGCAAGCTGGAAAGGGACAGAAGTTCCTGCAGGGAAAGAAGTCTCAGGAATTCCCAAGTTCCTTCTCCTTCCTTTTACCAAGAAAATCTAACAATCTCTCCTTTGATGGAAGGTCTTAGAAAACTGGAGTATCCACAATTGCTGAAGGATGGATGCAGACTAAGGGGAAAAACGGGTTAAACAAGAGATAATACACTTCCAGAGCCTCTTTATTCCACCAAGAATGCTGGCCATGAGTATACACAGTAAAGGGAGAAATATCCTGGGGAGATCACAGGAAAAATCCCGTTGCAGAAAAACAACATGCTTCAATAAAAACAGAAAGGCAGATAGGTGCATCTGTTATCAATCAGCTCTTTAGACAAGTTGAGGAGTCGTGGAGCAAAAGAAACAAGCTTTCCCTCAGGCTTAAATTCCTCCTTGGAATTTCTCAAATGTCCGTGGCTGCAGAGCTGTAATTCCCAGTCTGCCCTGAGAACAGCAGCTATAGCCACCTTCCTTACCAGCCTGATTACCCAGCCAAGGAAACCAGCAAAACTCTGACTGCCTGTGCGGAAACTACACTGGCTCGCTGGGAAAAGGCAGGTTTAGCCCATTAATCTAACAAGGCAAAAAGTGTTGAGAAATTCTTGATCACATACATAGTCAATCATTGTTCTTTTGTTTACTTGCTTTCAGTAAGGATATTTAAATTGCAAAATTAACTTCCTGTGAAGTTTTTCTACAGTACCAATTCAGATTTTCTCCCTGAGCATGGAAAACTGCAGAGTACATTACCGGTGTGCTGAGTGCCCAGATACTAATGTTAGCAGCAACCAAACCCCAGCAGTTTCCTTAGCCCAAGAATAGGTTTGCTTTGTAATGACAATGTTCACTGAAAAACAGACGTTTCTGTAAAAACACTTTAATTTAAAACTTGACCACATATCCCTGTACAACACAAGCCTGACCACGTGCCCTTGTAACACACCCTCATCCTTAGGGCTCTCAGTTCTGACTCCCAGCCCCCTCCTCAATCCTAGCTGCCCTCAAGAGCCATGCACTTCATCTCTAACTCTAACAGGCAGCCCCATCTGCCTTGTCCTTTACTTGTCACAGATTCACACAGAATCAGTTATGTTGGAAAAGGCCTCTGAGATCATCGAGTCCAACCTTGTCCTCCCTGACTGAGTGCAGGCAGGGTGGTTCCTGCCACTCATTCTCTGGCACTGCGCTCCCTGGCAAAGGCACCGCGCTCCCTGGCAAAGGCACCGCGCTCCCTGGCAAAGGCACCGCGCTCCCTGGCAGTTTGAAAAGAGAGCAGGGCCTGAAGTGATGAATTTCCATGGGCAGGAAGAGACAGGGAGGGAGTTCGGGAAGAATGTTCTGGCCGTGTAGCGAGTGCACACACGTTAGTATTTTGGTTTGGAAGGTCATTTGTTCTGCAGATCCCTTTCTAGAGGTGTGCGTTGAGATCTTGTATGTGGCAGCAAGAGGAGGACTCTCCAGAAGTACCCATTGGTGCTGCATGTTCTCTTTGCTTCCAAAGTGTGTTCTTGTGCTCCTGGATATTTCCAAACCCTCCTTCAGCCTCTGGACTCTGACCTCAAACCAAGGAGAATTCAGTAATGAATGTAGTTAATTTGAAACCGATTATTGTTTCCAAGGTCAATAATGGGAAAACTGACTATCAGCAAACAGCCCTCCTGAGAACACAATTCTGAAGGGATCCTATGTTTCCCTTAACCAAACAATGCCATAGAAACTGACCAGATGTTTGCCTACTCAACTTACCAACCTACTGCCGTGCTTTTCCTGTTGCTTAAAGCAGGCCTTAGGAAACCTGAACTAAAAGTACGCAGCAGTCACAGCAGCATGCTTATTTCACCCAGACCAGGCTTAATAGGGTGTGTTCTGAATTTTAAGTAAGTCAACCACATTCATCTTGCATTTGCTGAAACAAAAGTTAAAGTTCTTCTTTTTGGTTTCTGCATTCGGGAAGAAAAGGCCAAGTTTCACTATCCACTCTCCAATAAAAAACAGTCAAAGAAAAATGTTTCCTGTGAGTATTGTGTATCTTCCTTGATCAGCCGAGGTTTTTACATCATGGACAAATTTGCCCATTCAGAGTATGCAGACTCAGGATGCGCCCAACCTATTTCCCTACCACAACCTCATCATCCCCCGCTTCAGATTCCTCTGTTCCCCAGGCACCACCCTGATTCATAATCTCAAGAAAGTAGGAGATGCTTGATGATCTTGCAGACCTGCACAACAACTGTGTTCACTGTGGATTTTCCAGCCCAATTGATTGCCCACTGTCTGGTAAGCTGGCTTTGCTTGCTAACTTCTAGAGCATGAATGCTATTTGCTTATCTGTCATCAGAGTGGCTCTCACTTTGGTGTCTCTTTGATGAAGGCCAGGGCCAGCACCTCTTCAGCATGCAGTTTCATTTATGTGGCTTTCTTCACTCTGAATTTCTTCATCCAGTGCTAGTCACACAAAACCTGCAAAAGTTTCACCTCCTGGTGCAGTGGTTTTTAGGCCCAGGAACACTATTCCATAGTGTTATTTTTTCCTGCTCCTCAAAATTAAATCATTCTTTTCCTATCATGAGTCATCATTTTAGAAGGACTTGCTTAAGTTCCAGGTATATGAAAGATATGCAAATGACAAATGCAAGGTACATTATCTTTTACAGATCTTGTGCTGATGACAGAAAGTTGCAAAGTATGGATTTTTGTTAAATAGAAAAAGAAAATAAAAACTGTGCAATGGAGAAATGTGTGAAACTTATCCTAATGTCTCTAATGGAAAAATTCTGCACAGAGGAGTGCAGTACAAGTTAGCACAGGGTGACATCACATGTTGGTGTGGCTCCACCCTGTACAATCACACTTGGTGAAGCTGGGTTGTGTCAGGCTGAGCAGCCCTGCATGAGTGTACTCAGGTGCTGCAGTGTCAGCTGTTGCAGGCTGAGAGTGGAGTTTTTATGGAGCCACATCTATAAAGCCTGGGGTTGTCACTTACCAACTCTGCTTTGTCCCTGGCAAAGATGCAGACATCAGTACTGCAGACATCTTAAGTTAGATAATGCAAATTCCAGTGCTGATGGTGTAAAGATGAGAGACAAATGGTCTCAGGTCTCAATGTTCAGCAGGGGTCTTTCTAACCATTCTTTAAATATTTTCTAAGAAACTTATTAATACTTTTTCTCCAGCAAAGTTGCATCAGTCTTTCAATCCCTGAAACAGCAAAGCATGCTTTTTATGCAGCCACTTTTTCATGCAGTCTATGTGCAAAATTCTTAGCAGTTTAAATAAATTATATTAATAAAATAAATTACTCCATAGACTGTGATTTATTATAACATAGTTTATAGGGTTCCTGAAAATGAGTAATAAGACTGTTGCTATTGCTGCACAGGTGGTTCAGTTCTCTGCTCACTCTTCCCAGACTGGACATACAGTTTCACTGCCACACTTCCACTTACTCTTCCAGTAAAACAAGTAGATCCTTTGGTGTACCTAGAAAATTTAATTAATCCTTGTCTAAAATATGTTGGGTGATTCATGACCTAAACCTACCTGTTCTGCTACACTGACCACCAAGGGAAGCCCTAGGTGACACATCTTGGTTATCAACATCTGCGCTGTATATGTAGGAGTTAAATGAGATTCATTTTTCTGGTGGTATCTGCAATTGCTTCAGACACTTCCTAGCAAAACTGACATCTTTCAAAGAGCTCAAATACATGTTTTTTTGAAAGCCAAGAAAGCGCTTGACCAAAGGAAAAAAACTGATCAGCCTTTCCACAAATCTTTTTGCCACCAAGTGATTAATGTCTTAAAACTGTCCACAAAGTAAATGCACACAAACACAGGCAAGAAGAATGCACCAACAGGAAAACATGCAGAAATCTGGATCCAATAAACTGAGGCAGAGGAAATAGACAGAACCTGGACAGAACTTACTCATGTTCTATATAAATACTATTTTCTAATTTCCCATGTAAAATCCAATATGGAAAGTTTAGTAGCCTGACTAGGCTAGAAAATTAAACTGAGAAACAGAAAAAAATCATCACTTTAGTGATCCTGTGAAATGTATAGTGTTAGCACACTGAATTACATTATTTTCCTGACATAAACAGACATGGATACAAAGAAAGATAAATAAATCCATAGATTACATATCTAAATCTTGCCATTTCCCGTATAAAACTAGAGATTGAAGAGAATGTCTGAATTAGTGTCTTGTTTGAGATCACAGAAATCTGAAGTATATGTATTTGCATATTTGATTTTTACTATTTGAAGAACTAATTTGAAGTTATCAACCTCTTGTACCCCAACTATGTCAGGTAACTCTGATTTAAGAAAATTGGTACAATACCCTACCATTGTTTATGTGGATTACAATTTGGTTATAGAGTATCTAAATCAGCACAGTTCTTCAGATGAAAAGCCTTGAACCCCTTGTTGACATATGAATTGAAGAGACCAAAGAGATAGTAGGTAGGAGAAGGAAAAAAATATTTTTTCTTAGTATGTACAAACAGGTTGTTTTGACACTGTCCCACATGACACCCTTGTCTCTAAACTGGAGAGACATGGATTTGACAGATGGACGACTTGGTGGATAAGGAATTGGTTGGATGGCCACACTCAGAGTTTCAGTCCATGGCTCAATATCCACGGGGAGACCGGTGACGAGTGGTGTCCTGAGGGCTTGGTATTGGGACCAGCACTGTTCAACATCTTTGTCAGTGACACAGACAGTGGGACTGACTGCACCCTCAGCAAGTTTGCCAGTGACACCAAGCTGAGCGGTGCAGTGGACACGCTGGAGGGAAGGGATGTCATCCAGAGGGACTCTGGCAGGTTTGAGAGGTGGGACTGTGCAAACCTTGTCANAGTGCTGCATCCAGCTCTGGGGCTCCCAGCATAGGAAGGATGTGCCCCTTCAGGAGTGAGTCCAGATGAGGCCACAAAGATGATCAGAGGAGGCTGGAGCACCTCTCCTATGGAGACAGGCTGAGAGAGCTGGGGTCGTTCAGCCTGGAGAAGGCTGCAAGGACACCCTACAGCACTTTCCACCTAAAGGGGGCTGCAAGAGAGCTGGAGAGGGACTTCTTACAAGGGCATGAAGTGGTAGGACAAGGCGGAATGGCTTTAAACTGAGAGAGGGTGGGTTTAGATACGGTATCAGGAAGAAACTCTTTACTATGAGGGTGGTTAGGCACTAGAACAGGTTGCCCAGAGAAGTTGTGGATGCCCCATGCCTGGCAGCATTTAAAGGGTGGATAGGGCTTTGAGAAACCAGGTCTAGTGGCATGTGTCCCTGCCCCTGGCAGGGGGCTGGAACTAGATCATCTTTAAGATCCCTTCCAACCCAAACCATGCTATGATTCCATGATTCTGTGTTAGATGTTGCAAATACTAAGTTAAAAAAAATCAAATTATTATAATTAAAATGACTATATTGCTTAAGATGTGTCTTTTCATAACCAGACAGCATATATTCCATAATTGCAGACAGACTGAAATCACTAGTGAGAGATACTCTGTTGACCAAATGACAAAAAGGCTCCTGCACCTGCAGTTAGCAGTAAGCGTATAAAAGTTCAGTGCACATCTTTCACCAGAGCTGGCATAGCTGGTGCACAAATTCAAAGCTGCAATCGAAGAGAGTTGTGCAATTTAGACCTTAGCTAGTATTTTGAAAACACAGAGGGAGGGGCAGTATTAAACTACTGAAGAAATATTTATGGAAAGTAGGGGCACAAAGTAGATTCCAGTTTAATCAAGGACTACTGATCCTTAGCAAAAAAAAAAAAAAAAAAAAAGAAAAAAAAAAGACTGCAGTTATAAAAAACTGGTATTTTTGGACAGCACCTTGTTGGGTTTTATGATGAGCTCCACTTACGCACAACACTGTGTAATAGGTTTGCCTTCCAGTCTTCAAAACAGCCAGATCACTTTTTTATATCATTCAGAAATATGCTCTCTGCAACAATTTATCTTAGAGAAACTTTCACAAATCAGTCACAACCTTTGTTTAAAGGTTTTATTTTTGAAATGCTGACAGCAGCTTAGCTGTAGCATTGTCTACAGAAAACAGTACTACAGAGATACTTAAATGATGCTGTCACATAGAGTAGAATAAATTATTTCAATTGTAAATCAGCTAATTATACATTAAATCTGGTACCCACTCCTCTTTGATATAAGAAAGCTTTTTTCTTGCTCTGGATGGTGTATAGCAGTGTGCCCAAAGCCATATAAGGAGCCTTTTTGTTTTTATCCTATCAGTATCACTCAGTGTCTCAATTTAAGATTTGTATTTCTAGTCATGTGATAGCCTCAAGTTTTCTTTTCACTTCATTTTCAGAGTTTTAAATTTTCAATGTATTCATTGACAAATACACCAAAGGTCAAATCCCAGTTTATTAACATCTGAAATCTCTTTATTTTTTAATAAATCTCATTAATTTAAGACCTAACTGGTGATTTTTTATTCTTATTTTTCTTTATTAAAATTGATGATAATACAACTAATGTAAATCCCTTCTTTATATAAATGAGCATTTAGAACCAATGTAAGCAATTACTAGCTATATAAATATTTTTTCATTACTTTTCTGATAAATAGATGAAATTTTCCCTGTGGAAAGCTGATTATAAATCAATTACAATCAAATGTCTGTACAGAAGTGACCAGCTCAAAGAGGAGACAGCCTGGCTTTCCTCAATCAAGACAAAAAGGAATGAACTTGCTTTACCTTGAATTCAGACAGATTAAGTGAAAACAAAAGGAACATAACTTTAAACTGAGCTTTGGATATATGTAGGTACTCTTGTGAGAAACATGGGTTTCAGTGTTGTTTCCCCAAGAATCCTTTTAGCTTCGACCACAGGCCTTGTATATGGGGTCCTAAAAAAGAGATGCGTTTTTGTTAGTTCTCTGTAAACAAAACTCCTCCATGTGGTTGACATCCCACCCTTCCCAGGCTGGTTTCTTCCAACAAAGTTTTCCATACAGTCTGGGTTGGGTATTTGAAAAGTTGGAGCTTTGTCTCTTCTTTAAAATATAAAAACCTTTTGGGGTTTGGGGCTTTTTAAAACAAATTGTTTGTTTTCCCTTTGCCTACTGCACCTTTCTGAGTTTAGCTGCTTATCAGAAGATAATGTAAAGGTCTCAGATATGAACTGTTAACAATCCACATCAAAGAAATGAGACACAGAAACTTTTTATAAAGATGTCTTGTATGTTCATTAAGTATTTAACTACAGTTTGTGCCAATGCAATTAATTAATTGAACTAACATATCTTATTCTTTGTGATTTTTCTATTGGTCTCTGACCATGGGCAGATGGAATGAAGAAGGTAGAGCACATGGCAACCAGAATTCCTATTGTAAAAATAAGCAGAAAAATAATTTTGATTTGACAAAAAAAAAAGTCAGATGAAAAGAAAGGGTACAGTTCATTTTCCTTCCTGAAACCCCTCTCTGAAGGTCAGTTTTGATTATTCTGCACCCTGGTGACAGAAGACAGTAGATAATACTGTAAATTGCCTTTCCTTCCTTTTGGAGGAGCTAAGAGGAGTCTGCCTCTCTCATTCTGTTATGCCTGCTAATACTTCTGTACGTTAATTGCTTCTTAGATTTGTGTACTTTTGTTGACGTCAGATTTAGTTTAGAAGTTAAATGTGTAAATGTTTGCAGGAACAAGGCCTTAGTTTGCATACTGACTTCTGTAGACTGGACTACAATGACCGATAGGACCCAGGGGCTTTTGGAGATTGTGGAAGGGGAGAAAGTCTGAGTTTTGCTCATATGTGTGTATTGCCTTGTTCAGTAAAGCAATCTTCTCAAGGAGGTTTAAGTAAGCCTTTTCATTTTCAGGAACACAACTACAAGACATCTCAAGCAACAGTCTCCGTGTACTTTTAAATTACCCAAATGTAAGGACTGACATAAGTTTTTAGACCACTGAAAAACTAATACCAATAAGAAAAAATCAGGATTACCTAATTCTCTTTCTTCAATCCCTCTTTGAAGATCAACTGTAACTGGTTTAGACTTTGTTTAAGTAATATCATATATTTAGTAAATTAGGTACAAATAAAAATTGAAGGTAACTACAACTGAGTTAAAGGTATTTATAAGCAAAATTCATAGATAAAGATAAAACATTTATGTTGTAATTGTGAATTAAATTCATTCTTGCATTCAGGGCATTACATTCATTAATCAAATGCATATGAAAACCTATATAGGCATGATAGTAATTGCACTGCCATTGACCAATGACAGAAGAGGGCTTTGACAGATATGCAACAATTTGGTAAGGTAAAAATTGATCAGGCAAAAGATCCAAAAGCAAACAATATTCTCAATTTCGAAAAGACAAGCTTTGAGAAACCAGAGAACTTATTTATGAAGTCAGGGACTGAGAAATTTAAATATTGAGGATAATATAATTATTTGAAGTGAAAAGGATAAAAGTATGTAGGCTTTGTCTCAAGAAAGCAGAAAAAGTTTTACTGAAGAGAGATAGTTGAATAAATAACCACATGCAAAACCCAGAACATTTGCAAAATGGGAAAGAGGCTTAAGCACAAAGGAAATGTTGTCTGAGGGATAACGAAAAGGATGGACAAAGTGAGAATTGCCAAAAGTCAAGCTGAATTAGACTTTCAGAAAGATATGAAAAGCAAACAACAAAAAAGATTCTTCATCCCCATAAACAAAAGACAGTAAAGAAAAGGACTGTAGTGCTATGGAATAAGAAGTGCCGAGAAATGGAAGATAATCTTGGCAAAATATAAATTGCACTTAGCTACTGATCTGAAATGAATACTTTGCCTCAGATTTTAATGGGTACATTGACTGATCATGGGAGTTGAGACAATGGCAAGAGTGTGGGGCAAAGCATCATTCAGAACAAGGACAGAACAGAACTCAAGAAAATAAATGCAAGACCCTGCATCTTCTCCACCCCATTTCTGAAAGGAACTGGCATGTGAGCTCATGAGACTACTGCCAGGTGACTGGAGAGGAGCAAATTCCACATCCGTCACTAAAATGACGGTTAATTTCAGCAGTGGAGTTTTCATGGCCCATCACCATGACATCCAGGCCTGCAGAATGCATATAAACTAGCAGCAAGAATAACTTAGGTCAAAATTGAAATTCCTAACTTTTTTATTTAATTCATTTTACCGAATTTAATTGATTCATTATTCCATTGCCCAAGTATTTGCAGCTGGATCTGCAAACTAAACCTTAAGAAGCTTCAGTAATTTAATGTTTTTAATAAGACATACACTGTCCAAGCATTAAAGTTATGCTACTTCTGCTTTACAATTTCACACATACAGAATTTTACAAGAGTTATTTAATTGCCAGTGCTTCCTTTTTTTTCTTTTTTGTCAGCAAGTATTGTTTATCATGAGATAAATCATATGGCAGCACTACATTTACAACTATCAGTCAAATCTGAACTAAATGCAGAGGAAACCATAATGGCACCCTGAAAATTATTTCACAGAACAATTCTTCATATTTACTTTCCTCATTTAATTTACAAGGATATTTCCTGGTTGTAGGTAATAAATCCATCTATTCAGTAGGGAATAACAGCATTAAGTGCTGAAATCACTATTTTGAGCTAAAAATAGCTCCCATTACTGACACATCATTTCTGCTTTTTACTATGACAGTTTACAATTTCTACCATGTAGCAGAACAGCCCAGATTTGCTGAGAAATTCTGCTCTGAGACCTTTGACTCTCTGAACTGTGAAGTTGGCTGCAGTTGCTGTCCTTTCTGTAAGCAGAAACCTGAGAAACGGGGCAAGTAAATCAAAATGGAAATGAAGGAGCAGTGCCAGGTTGGCAACAGTAGA
Organism: Daphoenositta chrysoptera; assembly: GCA_013397915.1. Classification (NCBI taxonomy): domain Eukaryota; kingdom Metazoa; phylum Chordata; class Aves; order Passeriformes; genus Daphoenositta; species Daphoenositta chrysoptera. The sequence goes on along the minus strand of VZRO01007267.1, from coordinate 415,573 downwards.
GATGAGTGCTTTTGTTTCTAAAAGAAGGGAAAAAATGCCTTGAAAGTCATGCATTCTCTAGGCCTACACTGGCTCTGCAGCAATTTGCTTTCCTGTTCCTTTTGTAACAGCCACCGAAACCATCGGGGAAGACACTAAGAGTGCTCCTCCTCACAGCACACTACAGTTTTTGCTTTTCGTGGTGGCATAGCAGAGATGCATAGAATTAGCATTAATATAACTTTTACATAAATATTAACAAGGAATGTTCTCCTTCACAAAGAGTGAGCAGGATCCGTTACTGCCCGGTGGGTGGAGGGCTGGTAAAGGCGGCTTTAATTCCGTACTTGAATCTCAATTTTTCTTGGCACTGCCTCTCGTGTAAGTTGGCTGCTCTAAATGACTTTGCTGCCACAGCCCCCTTTGGATCATTCCAACTGCTCAAAATAGCTGTTCAGAGTGAGGAAACCTCTACACAAGGAGTATTCCCTAGGAGAAATTTCAAGAACTCTACAGCCCCTCTGTGCTACTGGAAAAGTGTAAAGAGACTGGCTAAGAATACAGAATTCATCATTGTCCTCTTCATACAATAAAACATTCATACTTTCTCATCTTTCTTTCTGGACTTGATTATTTGTTGACACCAAGCTTACCCTATTCAAAAATATGGGTAAGAGCAAAGATTGCTTCACACTAACTAAGAGCTCTGTGCTCTGTAGCTGGTTTAGCAATGAAAATGGGGAGAAGCTTCAGCACCAAACAGGCTTGCATTCTGTTTCTGACTGCCCCAAAAGCTCTGTTTTCATATGCAGAAACTCTGAACCACTCTGACTGTTGGGCTTGGTTACACACCTAACATTAAAAAAAAAAAAAAAAAGAAAAAAAAAGAGGTTACAACAATTGTCAATTGTCACAACAGTTTTTTTACAACATAGAATTTCCTCCTGCACACAGGGGAAGGTACCTGGCCAGTTACAGCCTGTTGTGCCAGCAGATTACTACAAAGGAACAAGATCATAAACAATTTTTGGCCCTGTGTCTCACAATCATATGATGATATCTGAGCCTTCCTGTCTTCTCAAGACATTCTTCCTCCACATTCAAATGTCTGACTGTTGTTATTAAAACAAGTTCAAAACTGGTCTAGTTAAATTAGTACAACCCTTTGAATGGACATCTTCAAATCTGCTGGTCCTTCAGCTCCTGTCCTGCCCTTTATCTCTGGGTAATCTCAGTTGCAAAAATGAATTCAGCAACCATCTTTCCAACACTGACTCACAGAACCTCCCTCTAATCCAAAACAATCTCCTTCTGTCCTTCCTGAAACCACAGCCTGTCTCTCAGACAATACTTTGTTCATGTCTAGTTGTCAGTCAAGATCAAAAAAGAGCTTTCACTGTTTCCCTCTTTTCCCTCCTCCACCTGTTTTTTGTGTATCTGTCAGCAATCCAGACTCCTGTGAAGGAAGGCCTGCAGCATCCAGCATCAATACAAATCTCTTTTTAGGTGATCATACCCATACTCTCCAGCTTCAAATATACAACATCACCCTGCTACTTCCCTAACACATCAGAAAAAATACTATTTCATCTTACTCGGCGTTGAGATCATTTCCCTCCGCCTGTCAGCTGGTGATACTGAGCTGTATTGTCCCTTGTTAGACTTCCAAACAAATACTTAATGTGGTTTCATAGGTTATCCATCCCACTGAGAAGCTTCACAGAAATAAATAAAGGAATGTACTTCATTTTTTCTAATCATGTCCTGCTCTGAAATGTCTCAGAAACATTCTTAGAGGCAATTGGTGTGCCTTGGTTTTACCAAAGGACAACAGTCACAGCTAGTGGGTTAAGGCCACTCTGACTACAGCGAACTCTGCCTGGTAGCAAGGGTGAAGTCCTGAATTGGAAAAGTCAGAAAAAGAACGAATTGAAGGGGGCAGACAAGAGAACAGTCAAGACTTCAGGAAATGAAGTTTGTGAGCACGTGGTCCAAGACATGCTGTCAGACCACACCATAGTGGTCAATTCAGGAAGTCAGAAACTCCATATAAGGCAGGATGCATGACAAGAAAAAGATGTATCTGGCTGGAGCAATGTCACAAAAATCACTTGCAAACAGCAAGTGGGATCAAATACCTGACTGAAAACCAGAGAAAACATTAAATCAACAGAAGACTGAACTAGGAACTAGTACTGCACATCTAGAAAGAAGGACGGCCGGACTAATATTAAAATAAATGTGGAATATGGTTGGACAAAGCCCACAAACTTTCGGCTGTAGTTCTATTAGCACTTTAAGCAGATTTATTTCGTTGTGGCTACTGAAACTAGTGGTCCTGCACTCCCCATCCATAATTTCATGTGCATGCCCAAGCACAGCTTCTTATTTATACCAATACAAGCATCTGTGTAGCTGGGACATGAACTGCCTTGGGAAACTGATGCAAATTAGAGCTGATCACAATTAAAAACTATTAACCATCATTAAAACTATAGCAGTTAGCATTAAACCTGGTGCAGTCCACTACACAGCCATGCAAGTGCTTGTACTGTCACAAGGAAGGAGGCAGCATGGAGGTAAAGACAAACGGCTGAGAAAGGAAAACCTCTTTTTTTAGGGTTGTCACAACTCACACGAAGTCCATAAAAACCAGTGCAGCCCCAGCACTGGAGAACATGGTTCTCTGCCAGCTGGTGAGGCTGTGCCACGGGAGCAGACAGCGGCAGCCAGCCACCTAGGGAATGATTCACGGCCAGCTGCCTTGGGAATGACTCAGTGGCTCAGTGACTCACTCCTCCGCTGGTGGACAGAGCCCACTGCCTATTATGCCGTCCGATACTATCTCACTGTCTCCTAGTAGGGACTCATTCATCTGTCCCCAGCCATCTGCTGCTGCCTGTCCCATGTAGTGCGAGTACCGTAGGCTCACCGGGGAAGACGGGATTTTCTGTTCTTTCGGTCAGCAGCGAGCCTTTCCTCGGACTACGAAGTATTGTAACACCGAGCTTGTAATGTGTTATAGTGTCGCTAAAAAATGCTTTAGGCGAACATAGATCTATGAGGTTTATAACAATTTCTTCTAAATACTAGGAAAAAAGAGTCGTAGGTTATCAGGTAATGACCGGCGCACACAGATCCGCGGTCCCCGCCGTGTGCGCCCGCAGACGAACATGCCCTGCCCGGTCACTCGCTCCTTGTGCCACACACCCGCCTACCAGTGACTCCCCACTTCTCGGTCACACACGCTGGGCTCCTGGAAGGGGCGAGGGGAACGGGAACTGCGCCTGAACGCTCGGCTGAGCTCCTCCTTAGGAGCGAGGAAAGCGCCTTACGGCGGGCGCGGAGGGAAGGCGCGCCGGGTGCGGGCGCAGCGCTGCCGCCGCGGCCCGGGAAGAGCCGGAATTCTCGGGCTCGCCCCTTGCTACGCGCCGAATGGTTTCGGGGGATGCTCCCCCGCCGCCTCTAGGCCGTGTTCAGCCCTGCTCCCCCTGGTACGGCTCACTGCCGGCCACAGGCCGTGCTTCCCACCCGTGCTCGGGTCGGCGCGGTCCGACCCCGGTGCGGCCGCCACACCGCGGCCCCCAGCGCTGCCCCAGCCCTGCCGCCGCCCGCGCTTCATCTCCCGCTCCCTGCGGGGAGGCGGGCGGGCTGCAGCGGGAGGGGCCAGAGGAACCGGCATATGCCTCGACGGGCGGCGCCCCCGCCCTATGGTAAGCGGAGAAGGGCGGGCGGTAGCGGCGGCCGCCCAATGTGCAGCGCGGCCCGGCGTGATGCGGGTACCTGCGAGATATAAAGGCGGCTGCGTGCGCACTGGCCCCTCGCTTACACAGTATGGCCGGCGACATTAGCTAGCGCTCGCTCAACGCTCTTCTCTGTAACAGGGGAACACACGGACTACAAGGAACCGAACCGCATCGCCCGCCCGCACCCCCGCTCGGACTGTAACCCGCTCACACACGCTCACGCCGCATCCGCCGCCGCGCACTCCGGGTGGTTTTCGCCCCTTTAAAAAAAAAAACAAACCCTTCCTTCTTCTACTTACTCCTCTATTTTTTTTTTTTTAAATTAATAT